>CATKHJ010367104.1:0-20195 GCA_949750685.1 Vernicia montana | reverse complement strand
TTTTAATTTTGGAAGTTTACAATATATAACTACAAATTAATTTAAAAATATTATTTTAAGCAATTTCACTTGTACCCAACAAGAACCTCTCAAATAAATTTATTTTTTGAGTTAATTACAATATATATATATATATATATACCAAACATATATTTAACGCATACCAAATTTTGATATACGTATACTATTTACTGAGATTATCTTTTTAATTTTTTCAAATTTGCGATATGTATAAAATAGTTACAAATATCAAACATATACCAAACGTGTTATTATTACTATTATATTGTCAAAATCTGTGATATTTCTTTAATCTATTATTCTTCTATTATTATCATTCTACTAGTGTTATGACTATTAGTTTGATTACTTTAATTTTATTATTATTATTTGCATTAATTAATTATTGTTTTAAAAAAATCCATTAATTATTTTTTATACACTACAAGTAATTAATTAATTTAACTAAAATTTTTAATTAATTAATTTATTTAAATTATTATATATATACTAAAGTAGTTGCAGATACTAAACATATACTTAACATATACCAAATTTTGGTATATATATACTATTTACTCTTAGTTTATATATCTTTTTAATTTTTTCAAATTTGTCTGTATATATATATATATAAAGTAGTTGCACATACCAACATATACTTAACGTATACCAAAATTTGGTATACGTATACTATTTACTGTTAGTTTATCTTTTTATTTTTTTCAAATTTGCAATCTGTATATATATAAAGTAGTTGCATATATCAAACATATACTTAACATATACTAAATTTTGGTATACGTATATCATTTACTATTAGTTTATTTTTTTACAAATTTGCAATTTGTATATATATAAAGTAGTTGCAGATATCAAACATATACTTAACGTATATCAAATTTTGGTATACAATAACCATTTACTGTTATTTTATATTTTTAATATTTTTAAATTTGTAATTTGTATATATATAAAGTAGTTGCAGATGCTAAACATATACATAATGTATACTATATTTTCGTATACGTATATCATATACTAATATTTTATATTTTTAATTTTTTCAAATTTGCAATATGCATATATTAAAATAGTTGCAGATACCAAATATATACTTAACGTATACTAAATTTTGGTATATGTATATCATTTACTATTAGTTTATCTTTTTATTTTTTTCAAATTTGCAATCTGTATATGTATAAAGTAGTTGTAGATTATAAACATATATTTAATGTATACCAAAATTTCCCTAAAATCTTATTTTATATAAGAGGGCCTAAATAGATTGAGTCTAAACAATAATTTTTCAATACTAATGACTTAATTACTAAAAAAAAATTGACTAACACTTATATTCAAACTTTCTAAAATAAATATTTAATTTTAATTTTAAAATTTAATCATATTTTTATTTATTTTATTAAAATTATCCTCATATTTTTAAGAATTAAGAAAAGATTTACATAGAATTGTAATAGAGTTGGGGTTTAATGATGAATAATAAAAATAAACATTAATTATATATATTATATACTATAAAGTTTAAAAGTGGTCATGATATATTGATCTCCAAGCTTCATTGGGATTCAGACTTGTGATAAATTATAAAGGCAAAATTTGATTTTTTTTTTTTTTTTTTCAAAGGAAAGGCAAAATTTGATTGAGATATAATTTTTGATTTATAATTTTTTCCCTTTCAGTTCTTATAGTTTAAAATCGTTCAATTGAATATTATAAGATATATATATATATATATATATATATATATATATTAACTTTAACTCCGTAAAAAATTCCGAGTTCTTATAATTTTACATTATAAAATATAGTCAAACTAATAGTTGAGAGTGATTCCTTGCAACTCGTTTCCTTCTAAGCTTGGGTCCATTCTTCATGGCATTTGAAATCTCTCTCATTCATTTCACATAGTCTCTTGGCATTATGTTCGAGGTGATGGTAACTAGGACTATAAATAGACTAATGAGTTTATTATTTTAGCTAAGCAAGTAGGATACCACGTGTGAAATGAGAGCAAAGCGAGAGAGTAATATATTACCATTAAAAAAAATAATTTTCAAATTAATTACGATATTTTTGAAAGAAAAGTTTTCACACCATATAAAAGTTATTTTTTTTTTTCATTTTTTAGTTAATTTTGAAAATTTCCCAAAAAAATGTAGACTTTTTGGACCATTCTAATTTTCCATTATAATTTTTAATTTAGAATAATCGATCTTTCCTTTCTAAAAAAACATGATAAAATCTATTTTCATGTATAGACATGGATTAATCAATTTGGGAGAAGCACTCCTTATTAAAGGATAATGTTAAGAGTAATCTCATATTAATTATAAATAAATAATACAAGTGGTTAATATATAGTGAGAGCTTATCATTTAATTAGCTAGTATTAGTCATTTTATATATGATAATGCCCAATATTTGTGTGTGTTTGTGTCTTAACACTCTCCTACATTTATCTTCCTCTCCATTCATAAAAATTAGGGTAATTTACAATTTAATCTCTGAGGTTTATTTAAATTAATGATTTGGTCCATGCAGTTTGAGAAATGAGCTTTTTAGTTCCTGATATTTCATTCCGTTATATTAAATAGTCTTTTTATTACTTTTTCCATTAAAATTTTATGCAAAGTCTAAAATACCCCTAATTTACAATTAAATTTTCTATTTCAGCCATATCTTTCATCACCCTCTCTCTCTCTCTCTCAGCAACTAACCTCAGAAAACAAAGACAAAAATTAAAATAACATACCATGTAAATTTTAAATACTAATCAATCAAAGTTTATGCCTATGATTTAAAACCCAAAATTACAAATCTAACATCACAATTAAAACCTCAATTTCATGCGAAAGAGTAATCGAAAGGAGATTAAAAAACCAAAAAAGTTGAACACATTGGGAAACATAGGTAATGAACACATCAACTCATCAAATTAAAATTCAATTATAAATTCATAATTAATCACTCAAATCTTCAAATCAATCAATTTTCAAATAAATTAATAGATCAATCCAAATCATATTTAAATAGATAAATAAAAAAATGAACAAAAGCATAATAGTATATATATGAACACAAGTTTGAAACCCCATATTTTCTTGTCTAGTAAAAGGGTGTTTTAAAAACCCAGTTTTTTGAAGAAACATAGTCCAAGTTTTAACGAAGAAGAAACCCAAAATCACTGTCAATTGATTTTGCCATTTTGATACCTGGTTTGATTCGAAACACAGCTTCAGCAGGTGGTGACGGCAAGTGACTCACAATAAAACTCCAGCAAGTGGTAGCAGTGTAGCGTCAGTAGGCCGAGCTCAGCTGTACAGTTGACTCGCAATGAAGCTCCAGCAAATGGTGGCGGCGGTTTATTGTTTCTTCTCGTTTCAAGCCTCGCAACAACAATTCTCTGGCCACCACTGAACGAACCACTCTGATAATCAAAGCTTCAGAAGCAAAGGCACAGCCGAGTTCTTGAAAGCGGCGTCTTCAACTAATAAATCTCTCATGCTTGAAGCTTCAGAAGCAATGACAATAAGGCCAATTGGCTTTTCAACTAATAAATCTCACATACCCATATACAAATCTGAGCCCTCTCTTCTTAATTAATTTTTATTTTTGTTAAATTTAAAATAAATATGGATTAAGGAACCAAGTGATGAGGTCTTCTTTGAATTGAAAGATTTGAACCATGATACAGACTGTATGGCAAAACTAATTAGGGTTGAGATGGATTGATGAGAGGGGTATTTTTGATATTAAAATATTAAATTTTATATTAAAATATTATTTTTATAGTTGATTAACAGAAAATTGTTGAAAATTTTGACAGAAGGACTATTTAGTGTAACGGAATGAAATCTCAGAAATTAAAAAGCTCATTTCTCAAACTGCAAGGACCAAATCATTAATTTAGACAAATTTTAGGGACTAAATCGTAAATTACTCTAAAAATTAATATGGTATCAGAGCAAGTTTGGCCCGGTTTCCTATCCGGATGTCCAATCCCAACGGCTCGGTCTAGTGTTACCGCTGCATTTCAGGAAAAGTGTTTGAATTTCTTTCCTGATTTTCCGAATTGGATATCCAGTCCCAACAGGCTTAGTTTTTAGTCCAAGTGACAATTGAATATCCATTTTCAATATAACCATTTTCAATTGTCACTTGAGAGAGAGTGTTAAGAGTAATCTCATAATGATTAAGAATAAAAAATATAAGTGGTTAATATATAGTGAGAGCTTATCATCTAATTGGCTAGTACTAGTCATTTTAGATATGATAGTGTTCAATATACTAATATGTGTTGTATGTGTTTATTTCTGAATACTTTCCTATATTTATCTTTTTCTCATTCATAAAAATTAATAGTTAAAGAATATGATTTTCAAATATATATTTTTATATTTATATATAAATATCTATAACAGCTCCCCCTTTATACTGATTACAAATCATTGGGTGCCCAAACACCACTGTTAATTCAATTGCGAAAAGAAGAAAAACTATGATGAATTCTCTGGGTGTTAATATTCTGCTCATATTCTAAGCTTACCAAGCTCTGAACTTGCTGTTGAGACATCTTCAGGTACTGTATCTTTCTTCTCTTTGTTAGGTGATGCTCCCTCTTTCCTAGCATTAGTAGTAGGCATTTTCCTTACTGGTGGAGCTGAACAGACTGGTACGACTGATCTTATTCGAACTGCTGGTGCCATGAAACGGGGGTGTACTCCTCCAAAGTCCATTCTTTGATGCTGGGGTCTGGCTGAATATAAAGGAGCTCCAGTTCTCATTCTTGGTGGAGCTGGAATTTGTGCTGTCAAATCTTGTGGTCTGGGCACCGAACAAACAGGTCCCACGTTTCTGATCTGTACAGGAGGTGCTGCAGACGAAGGTCTGGACTCCATATTTCTGATTGTTACGGGAGGTGCAGCAGGTGGAGTTGGCCTACAACTTGTTGAACTTGGTCTTCGAGAATATTGTGAAGTAGAATGGGAAGAGACAAAACCATGTGGGTTGTGCACTCTGAAGTCCACATGTGTGTATCCTGAATCCATGTTCCTATGGGAAGCCTGCTCAAATTGCTCAGTTTGGTTCTCTCCTAGTTGAACATTTTGGACCTTGCTTTCCAGTGCACCATTTATGTGTTTGTCATCCTCGTGACTTGGTTCCTTAAATATCGCTTCAGTCTTAAAGTTGCTGAGAACAGGGGGATCTGGAACCATTGATGAGCACTCAGATAATTCTTCTTTTTTCTCCTCATGTATCTCCTGTATGGTAACTCTAGACCTCCCCCTGAGTGGATCAGAGGCCACATTATCTGAGTAGTATAATAATGGTCCCGAGGTGGCAATTGTGATTCTGGGCCCTACAGGTACTGGTTCTTGTTCCCTTACAGGAACAAATAGATGAGAATCTGGGGGAAGTATAGACTGCATATATGGAAGAATTTGAGGACCAGGAGGAGGAACTGGTGGAACTTGAAGGGTCAGCAAACGGTTATGCAGCTGCAGTAATTGTTCCTGCTGCCACATTTGGTATATTGCCATTTCAGGAGAAAAGCTAGGATAGGCCCAATTTTGGCACTGCACAGGATATAAGCTTGGTATTGGAGTGGTCAAGTCCTTGCATACAGGAATAAATCTCTCCTGTCCCCATTGGCAATCACTTTGCTTGGGATTCTTTAACTCTGATGGTTGTAAAGATGCAAGAAAACGAGCAATTACAGCTTGTTCTTGTTCTTCGCTGCCTTTTTTGTTCTCCACAGCAGAAGAAGATGCTGAACTGGAGGATGAGCCATGTTGAACCACTGCAGAAACATGTGACAATAATCAGATAAACTTTACATTAAGTAACTGACAAAATTTTAGTCTGCAAGTGCATAGAACAACACTTTTTCCGAATAAACACAAGTGAAAGTGATAAAAGGAAACAATTCAAGGTTAACTGAAAGGGAAAAAATGATTATGATCAATGAAATGCATGCTTATATAATAGTTTCTTTAGATATTAAATTATAGCAATGATAGAATAAAAATGATAACATATGGGAAATTCCACAAAAATAATTACAAGTTAGAGGCTATATATCTCTGAAGATGAAAAAAAGAAGGGATTTGTAAAGAGTATGACAGTTTCATAACTTAAATCCCCTGTATATATGCCCTTTAGCTTTTTTACTTTACAAACAAATGGAGAAGTAGAGAACTAGGAACACTGGTAACCAACTTCTACATGATCACTTACCTGCTCAAATGCCCATTTAACTCATTATCAATATTTCCAAGAAGCTATTCAAAGCAATGGCAGGAGAACCTAACATTCAGAGGAATTTATTACAGTGGGTGGAGTGTATATCCACCCACCTAAGAAACCAATACACTGGAATTACTGCTTTATGACATCTCTCTCTCTCTCTCTCTACCCACCCACCAAATGCACACAATTTTTTGACGGACAAATGCTATAGGTTGCTTCCCTACTTTCCACCAAATATAACTTCCATATTAATAATCCATCAAAGATATTATTCAGGAAAGAAGCAATGAAGGTAGGGGCGGATACCCTTGGCTCAACTAGTTACATGCATCAGCCCGAAGGAAAATTCATGTTCCTTATTAAATCAAGGAGCTGGATAATTGTACTAATACGTTAATCAGTTTAAGGCAGATGAAGCAGTGTTAACCTCATTCTAACTGCATTAGAGCATTCTGAACGCAAATAAATACAGAAGGAAGAGATCCATACATCTTTTTAGGGCAGACCAAGCAGCCATTGCTGCATTTTTCTGAGCTTGTTTCTTGGTCCTAGCTGGCTCCCCAGTAAAGCTCATTCCTGCTAGTTCAACTGTGCATGAGAAAACAGGGACATGGCCAGGCCCTGAACGAACAGTGGTATACACTGGAAGCTTTAAGCCAGCTCTATGAGCAGTCTCTTGAAGCAAATTCTTGTAGACTCCAGTTTCATCCTGTGGAGAAAAACAGCACCAATAACATATTATACGTAATAGGTTGTCTTCCATTTTATTTATTCATTTCTTTTCTTCTTGCTTCGGTATCAAACTAAAAATTTGGGGAACCTTCCCTTTACCATAAACAGTATCGGCTGATTACTATATAATAAAAAAAATGAAATATCTTGTCACAAGATAAATGGGCGGAGGGGAATCTGTTCTCAACAATATATTAGCTTTCATGTTTGAGGATTAGGATACTGCAGAACAAAGAGAAGGAACACAGAAGAAGGAACCGTAATAAATCCAATCTCTGAATAGTCATGTTTCAGGAAACATATCAATTATGATAGATGCTCATTGCATGAATGATATATTAGATGAGCAATGGAATATTGTTCCAGAAGTTGGTTTTGTTCATATAATCATAGTCCAGGGTTCCAAAATAGCAATTTTTTAATGAACTTGGCATGATCATTTAGAGCATGTGAAATTCAGAATGAGAAAAGAACAATGTGAAGCGTCTCACCAGGGGTTACAGCCATGACTCAAAAGAGTTATTACAGTAGGCTACTTGTTGAGAGAATTATTAAGCATTTACTATCTTACTTTTCTGTGATATCTAGATGGATGCATCACTGCCATATGTCTTCCACAGAGAAGGGAGAATGCATGTAGGATACAGAGAACTCTATATAGGGACAACTTTTGAATTTACAACTGCACATTTGGTTTTAGAGAGATAATTTGATTGTATTGGATGATTTCTTTTTTAATTTTAAAGTAATGGAAATGTTATAGAAGTACAGGAAAATTTCAGGGTTATCTGTTCGCAATTATCTAAAACAGCTACGTAGAGTCTGGTAAGCCTACTTTTCCAATCATAATGCCACGTAGCACTAGTTTATTTGAGACATAGTCTTTTCCTATATTGTACCTGGTCCTTTTCTTACTAAATTTGTATGGTAAAAAATGATCTTTTCCTTTTCTTCAGGATGGATAGGTCGTGTTGTATTCTATACAAGAAGTAGATACTTGACATTAACAATAGACTTTAGCACCTTATCTATGTGGCATTTGAATTTTTCTCACTTCTTGATTGACACAGTGGTCTACTATATTTTAACACTGCAATTAGTACATAGTAATCCATCCACATTGAGCAACTATAGATTTAGGATATCAAACCTTACTGAATATCATTACTTCCAAAGTACTTCTTAAATCCAACAAGGATCTACACATAAATGCTTGTCTATACCCACCTATTTACATATAAATACAAATGCTTCTAGTTCAGGTCCATATTAATGTTTTAAAAATTGCAATATAGTTGACTCCCTCTCCATTGTTGAAAATACCCACTTTCTTCGCAATATTTACATCTTTTTTCACAAATCCTTTTACGATTTAATCAAGCATGTTTTTGCTGTTACATACTTATGGAAATGTGTCAAATATAGTGCATAAAACTTAGAGCCTTTGACCAAGATAATTGCCACCTACATAGAACTACAAAAATATGCAAAAAGAATTTGATTTGAACTACACAATAATAATATCTTTTTAATAAACTTGAAAGAAGAGATGGATACATTTTGACCAAATGCTCACCAGAACTCTAGCCGCTAGTGCTCTGGAAGGGCCTCTGCTTGCAAGTGTGTTTAGTGCTACCTCAGCAGCTGCATGCTCTGCCTGCCTCAAAGTAGAGCAAAAGGTAGGGCTTTCAAAAGTCTCTCCATTGAAATTGACAGTAGCTTTGAACCGAGGGGCATGATCTGGTCCTTCCCTTATACATGAATAAGACGGCAAATTGAAGCAGCTTCTTTGAGCCAACTCTTGCAGTTGGTTCTTATACATGCCTATATGTATGACATTGAACACATAATAAGGGAACAAAAACCAAAAATTTACCTAGTTTTAGGCCTGAGGGAAAAAAAGAGCTTGCATCTGTTAGGCTAGTTATAATGAATGTGGAAAATCATATGAGCAATTTTGCCACTAACATTGAGAAAGAAAACCAATACTTTCTGCTCTAGCACTGCCTCAAATCCTTATGTAAGTTCCACATAACAAGGGGGAAGTAATATGTGTAACTTTTTGCACAAATAGTAAGAAAAACTCTGTTTGAAATAAATAAATTTCTATTAAGCAAAAATGCATGTTTGTGCTTGCATCTGCTTGTGTATGTGTATAAAAAAGAAATTGTGATCATACCCTCTACCTTGCAGTAATAATGTAATATAGAACAAAAGAAAATGGAAAAAATGGTCCAAGGGTCGTTAAATATTAAAACTGGTAGCTTGCTAAAACCATACCCTCCTGTGCCTTTTTGTGCATGAAGTCCATACAATAGGTGACCTATCACAGGTGTAGCAGGTTAACCATTACTTACTCTTGTGTTCCTGGTTGAGAAGGAAGCCACCATTATGGGGAATAATACTGTTGGTTATGATATCATTATCATAAGGAAATACATAATTTCTCTAACTAATATGATGTTATTGGTTGTCTATAGTGATAAATCTCAAACATGGGCTGGCCAACATTTGTACTCAAAATCCTATAGCTGCTACAACATCGACATAGCACATTCTTGATTTGTTGATGGATTATGGTGGCTTAATACTAATTATTTGGTAGCTAAAAATTAGGACCAATGAAACCAAAAAGGAAATTTAAGATTTTCAAAATACAAATGGGAAACTAATAATTAACATAAGAACAAGAAGAAAATACATATAACCATTATCAAGTTCATAAAATGTCTCTTCTCTTAGCCTTAACACATTAATTACCAATTCCTCAAAAGAAATCAATCAAGCAAAACTAATATCCAGTTCTCTCAACCCTTCATACCAAGAAAATAGAGGACAAGGAAACATAACCAAACGACTAAAAACTCACTCGTTAACTCAATTCAAACCCAAATTAAACCAAATTAAACAAAACCCATATAGCAAATATAAAACCCATTTCGATTAAACCATTTAAAGACCCAATACACAATGATTTACATATATACTAACATTTATGCAGTAGTAAGCAAGTCTACCATATTTCAACAATGAAATGACACAAAACCCAAAAACAAAAAGAGCACGAAGATCGAAAATCAACCCAAAAACAAACAAAATAGGAAATGATCTCAGTGAAAACCCAATAGGAAAGTGATTCTCACCTATGCTATTTATAAGTCCTTTTGCTAGATTTTCTCGAGAAAGTGACGAAAAGTTGTGGGAAAGCGAGATAAGAATGATACGAACAGTGAAAGGAGCAGCAATTAGGAAATGGATTTCATGCCATTTTCTAGAGAGAGAGAGAGAGAGAGAAAGCTTAGTGGAAGTGCTGACAAAGGTCTCAATTGCGAAATTTACAAAAGAGCGAAGGTGCTGTTTACTGCAAGCCAAAGTTTCTGCAGTTGGTAATATATTTTTGCCCTTTCATTATACGATGCCGTTTAGGTTTCAGAATACGGCGCCTTCTACTGCCTCTAGGCTCAAGCACTCAAAGTCCACTAAAGGCATTTTGCTGCTAATAATAACCAATAAGAATCTGCCGCGTGCCTCCAACTAATATTCTGAGAGTGTAGATGAAAGGATTGAAAGCAGTGTTTTGAAAATCGTACCGGATGAATTGATCAGACCAATTTAATTGAAAACTGACCATTGATATGATCCGTTCTGATCAGGTAAAAAATGAGATCTTCTAATGCGATGCCGTTTTGACATAAAAAAATAAAAATAAAAAGAAAAATAATAATAAAAAAAGAAAATAGCCGATTTGACTGAAGAACCGAATCGATTGAACCGATAATCGGTGACCTGACCGATTTGATCACCGATTCTATTTTTAAAACACAGTGATTGAAAGAGTTTCAAATATTCTGTCGTTTCTTTTGAACTATGTCGTTCGTGTTGCACAAAACGATTTGTCCGATACGTGTTTAACGAGATGCCGTTTGCCTAAAACGGCCAGATGTCTTAAATTGGTGTTCACGCGAAAAGTACAAATTGTCAAATAGCACTGTTGGCTTGTCAAACTACAAGTCGTTTAAAATCATCGGTAGCAAAAATATCATTGATTGAAAATCAATTATTAATATATATTTTATACTATTATAATTTCAAAATTAATTATTAATATATGTCGTCATCACAAAAAAAATATATATATACACATTAAAACATGCTCTTTTAATTAAAGGTACTTGTGTTATGGAACATATAGTGGTGCGAGGCTCTAAATGCTCTAATTTGGTTACTTGGGATGTAGTGCAAACCAATCTCAAAGTTCAAAATGGGAAGGGTTTTATAGAGGTGGGGTTGAATCTCAATCCTGAACATCATCAAGATGATCCCACGGCTCTTGAGGATACTTTTCTCAATGTTGAGGATTATTCGAGTGAAGGGAAAATCGATGATAGAGATTTTGATTCTCAGTATGCAGATTATGTCCCGATGACAGATGAGGAGATGCGGCTACGTGGGAATATTAATTAATTCCTCGTTTCTTTGTTGTTGTGGTTATTGTTCATTGTGTGGATAGTTCTTTTCTTTTATTAATTTTTCTGTTTATGGACTGCATTATTTGGAGCTGTCAAGGCGCGGCCTCGAGGGAGTTCCATCGCGCCTTAAAGGATCTGTTACGGATATATAAGCCAGGAATTTTGGGATTGTTAGAACCTAAAGTCAATGGTTGTCATGCAAATTCAATCTGTAAAAAGATGGGGTTTGATTATTGGGTGCGCGTCGAGGCAGTTGGGTATAGTGGTGGGATATGGGTTTTTTGGGTATAGTTGGGTTTTAATTGATGTTATCTCCACACATCCTCAGTTTGTACTTCTTAAAGTCATTTGTAATAATTCTGCCCCTTGGTATTTATCAGTGGTGTATGGCAGTCCTGCTTTTAGTTTGCGTCGTCGATTGTGGAGTGATCTTAACCAGGGGAGCCTAAATATTTTAGGTCCTTGGGTGGCAGTGGGGGATTTCAACTCAACAATATCGGTGGAAGAGATTAGCAGTAATGGGAAGTTTTCTCATAACCGTAGTGCGTCATTTATTAATTGGATTTTCGATGAAGGTCTTATTGACTTGGGCTTTTCTGGTCCTCAATTCACATGGAGCAAAGGTATGAATGCAACCTTTTTTAGAGGAGTTAGACTTGACAGGGCTTTGTGTAACTCTTGTTGGAGACAACTGTATGATAAAGCGACGTTGTTCACTTACCGAAGCTCCAATCAGATCATTCACCACTACTTCTTCATTTTACTGGTGATCGTAGCCTGGTTTCTCACTCTCCATTTCGTTTTCAGGCTGCGTGGTTGGTGCATCCAGATTTCCAGCCCACCGTTTTTGCAAATTGGATTAAAGAGGCTTCTTTGCAAGAGAATAATAAACGAATGGCTACTGTTCTTATGGACTGGAATCGAAGTGTGTTTGGTAACATCTTTCAAAAGAAAAAACGTCTTTGGGCCAGAATTGCCGGTGTTCAAAAAAAGCTTGCCATTCATCCTTCTTGTCAGTTACTTAAGTTAAAAATGAAGCTAAGGGCGGAACTTGACACGGTGTTGCAACAAGAGGAGGTTTTTTGGTTTCAGCAGTCAAGGGAAGAGTGGATTCGGTCTAGAGATAAAAATACTAAATTTTATCATGCTTCAATAGTGGTTCGTCGTAATTTCAATAAAATTGAAGCTCTTAAAAATAATGATGGGGATTGGATTACGGATATGTCTGCTATTGCAGGTATGGTTCAGACCTATTTTCAAAATTTGTTTCAAGCAGATGTGGGTTGTGATCTTTCTTATAGTTTGAAAGGGATGTTTCCTTCCTTAACTGTCGACCATTTGCGGGCTCTTGATAATCCATTTACAACGGAGGATATAAGAGCTGCATTATTTTATATGAGTCCACTTAAAGCTCCGGGACCTGATGGCATATCTGCTATTTTTTATCAAAAGATGTGGGGTATTGTTGGTGGGTCAGTGACCAAATTAGTCCTAATTTTTTTGCAAACTGGTGTCTTACCTGCTGGTTTAAATGATACATCTTTGGTTCTTGTTCCTAAAATGCATGCCCCTAAGATGCTTAGCCAGCTCAGGCCTATAAGTCTTTGTAATTTGGGGTATAAAATAATTACCAAAGTCATGACGAATAGGTTGAAATCCATTCTTCCAGCAGTTGTGAGTCCAAATCAGTGTAGCTTTGTTCCAGGTCGGTAAATAACAGACAATATTATTGTCTATTAAGAGGTGTTGCATTCCATGCGAAAAAAGTACTCGGGAGTTGGTTTGATGGCAATTAAAATTAACCTTGAGAAAGCATATGATCGACTCTCATGGAGTTTTATTTAGGATTCTCTTTCAGATTTAGGGCTTCAAGAGGTTTGGGTTCGTAATATCATGACATGTGTTTCTTCTCCTAGAATGTCAGTAGTTTGGAATGGTCAAAAGCTGGATTGGTTTTATCAAACGAGGGGTGTCAGGCAGGGAGATGAAAATTCTCCCTATTTGTTTGTTTTTTGTATTGAGAGGCTTGGTCATCTCATCAACAAAGCGGTTTGCTAAGGGGAATGGAAGCCAATCCAACTTTGTAGACATAGACCGAAACTCTCGCATTTATTCCTTGCAGATGATATGGTGTTATTTGCTGAGACTTCGGGGGAGCAAATGAAGGTGATGTCTAGTTATCTTGATTTATTCTGCCAAATGTCAGGGCAGAAAGTGAATTTTTCAAAGTCCCATATTTTTTGTTCTAAGAATGTCTCAAATGCTGTTGCTGCTGAAATTTCAAGAATCTCAGGTATTCCTTTGACCGATAACTTAGGAAAATACCTTGGGCCTCCATCCATTCATGGGAGGGTTACAGCTACTACTTAAAAGTATGTTTTGGACAGAGTTTCATATCGTTTGGAAGGTTGGAAGACAATATATCTTTCCTTTGCAGGTAGAGTGGTGTTAGCTCAATTTGTTATTGCGTCTATTCCTATGTTTATTATGCAAACTTCTCTTCTTCCTGTTGGGGTTTGCTTGAGTATTGAAAAGTGTATTCGTAAGTTTATTTGGGGTGGTTCAGAGGAGAAAAAGGGTGTTAGTTTGGTGAAGTGGGACTCAGTAATTCAGGCTAAGGAGTGTGGGGGACCTGGTATTCATAATATGCAGCAGGTTAACAGAGCTTTATTGGCTAAAATTTGTTGGCATTTTGTTCAAGGGGAGGATAGTTTGTGGGTTAAGATAATTTCTAGCAAGTATTCTCGTAATGAGTTGGGGATTAGTAGTTTCAAACAGAAGAAGGGAGCTTCCAATTTATGGCAAGGCATGGTGAAAGCAGCTAACATTGTTTCTCAAGGGTCTTGTAAGGCTGTTGGTAATGGACATGATACTCTTTTTTGGCTTGATTCCTGGTTGGGGAATGCGCCTCTAAGAACTGTGGCTTTGTAGGAATTAGATTTAGTAGATCTTTACAAATATGCAAGTGATTATTGGGTGGAAGGGGTTGGTTGGAACTGGGATTTGCTTCGTGGTTTGCTTCCAGGTAACTTGGAAAATTCTCTTGCAGCTATTATGTTAAGGAAGGATGCTGTGCATGAGGATTCCATGTGTTGGAGTCTTACTTCTAGTGGCAAGTTTACAGTTAAGACTGCCTATGGGTTGGTTGTGGGGGCTAGGGAATCAGTTTCAGATAGAGTTTGGAAGCGGATTTGGAAAATCAATGTGCCCAGAGAATTCGGGCTTTCTTATGGCTGGTTAGGCATAGGAAAATTCTCTGTAATGTTGAGAGATACAGGAGGAGATTCACTGATGTTCCTTTTTGTCATTGTTGTTTAGGGATTGAGGAATCTCTAGATCATCTCTTTAGGTGGTGTCCAATGGCAAGGCAGGTCTGGTCATCTTTTCTCTCATACCAGGAATTACAAGCTCAGCATCGACTCAATTTTGTTCAATGGGTTAATTATAATTTGAATGGGAAAGTTCGGTTGGACGGTGATATCAGTTGGGAGGTTGTGTTTGCCACCACCATTTGGTGGTTATGGAGATGGCGGAATGAATCTATTTTTCAGGATAAACAAATTACTTTAGAGTATAAAGTGGCGTGGATCAAAAAGCAGGTTGATGAGTTTGATAAAGTTTTTTACCTTCAATCCTTGATGTCTGGGACCATGGGTGAATTTCTCACATGTCAGGTCAGCTGGTCTCCTCCTCCCATTAATTGGGTTACTTTAAACACAAATGGTTGTTGTAAGGGGTCGGATTGTCGAGCTGGGGGTGGTGGGTTGGTGCGTGATTCTTCTGGCAAATGGTTGAAAGGGTTCACTTTGAATATTGGTAATTGTAACGCGGTGGGTGCTGAATTGTGAGCGGTGTTTCAAGGTCTAAAGTTGGTTTGGGGAATGGGGTTTCACCTGATTGTTTTGGAGTGTGACTCCCTCCTTGTTGTTCAATGGTTGAGTAGGGGCCAATCCAGTATGCATTCTCATGTGAATTTAGTTCAAGCTTGTTAGGAGTTTCTTCTTTGAGATTGGGTGGTTCAGATTCGCCACATTTATAGAGAAGGAAATCAAGCTGCGAATTTTCTTGCTAACGAGGCTCTGAAGCATTCTCATAGGATTAATTTTTTAGATCATCCTCCTAGTGGTCTTCATCAAACTCTTTGGGCTGACTCAGTTGGGATTTCTTGGCCTAGGAAAGTTAGTACTAGGTCTTTGTAAGTCTGTTTTTGCTTGGTTTCTTTGGGTGTTCTCCCTCATTGGAAGTAAAAGAAAGGTACTTGTGTTATGAGTTAAACCACATATCGTCTTGGTTTTGATAGGTCGTATCTAGGAGTGAGCAAAACCGAAAAATTGAATTGAACTATTTGATTCAGTTCGATTCGGTTTGATTTTTTAAATAATAAATCAAATTAAATTTCGATTCGGTTCATTTTTTATCAAAAAAAATTTTCTGTTTGAACCGAATCGACCAAAATTTTAATATATATATATATATATATATATATATATATATATATATATATAGTTTATTAAAATAAAAAGAAAAAAAAAGTCAAACCAAACCGAACTGAACTTTTTGGGTTCGGTTCGATTTTCTATAAATTTAGATTTCGGTTTAAGTAAAAATATAAGTTCGATTATTTTGGTTATTTTAATTCGGTTCGATTTTGAATCGAAAACTGAATGCTCAGCCCTAGTCGTATCATTGATTTTAAGGTTGTATTGTAAACTGATTAAACTGGCCAACCCCATCAAATCAAACCAGATCAAATCAAAATTTATGATTATGATTGATTCGATTCTGTTGAAAATGATTGATTCGATTCTGTTGAAAATTGGTATGCAGGCATGTTTATGAAGTTTCAATACCTAATAGCACAGAGAGATCCCAAAGCATATGAGAGAGCAACAAATTTATTTTCTCATGGAAAATTAATGAGCTGAAGCTCTATTAATTCTATTGATTATCACGACAATTTTCTAAAATAAATGACAAATTAGATGATTTAACATCAAACAAGAACTTAAAATTTGATTGTTGAAATGCCCCAAGAAGGCTTGGTCCATCAGCATGAGTTGGCATGAAAATCAAGCATAACAAATTGTCAATTCTTTGAAACACATTGTTAGAAAGCAGAAACATTTGAGCTTCTTGAAAGTGAATAACCATAGTAGGTAAAGCAATATTCCCAGTTGAATTCTCTCTATAGCAAACATCATATGGTGTATTCTCACCTTTTATAGGTTTCCAATTATACTGCCTAAAATATCTTATAACTTGATCTTTCAAAATATTATATGCACCTGGAACAAGAAGACTTGGTCCAACTCCAGAATCAATAGCAAATCCTCCAGTACCATCATTTTTTAGCTGAAACATTTTCAGATCGATTTCGAGCAATGTTCTGTCAAATGTAATGCCTGTTACATTAACATAGTATCTTGATATCCCTTGAATTAAATTTGTCGACTGCACTGTACGTTTCGCATCTCCTCTTATTTGTGCATCAGGGCCAACTCTTAACCATGTGTAGTTTCCATAAATTTTTGTCCATGAAGGTAGGCAGTAGGAGAAGCGTAGCTGGGTATGCGTCTCGAGTTGCTTCAGAATTGATCTACTTCCTGCCCCTAAACCAAAAACTCCTGCTATCTCATTTTCAGGCCCCATGGAACCTCCAAATGTAATGTTTATATTGTTAATACCACAACCAAATACTACATTTGGAAAGCTTATATTTCTCTTACTAGTAGTAGGAAATGTAAAGCTATCAGCAGAAAGCACACCAACAGAACCTCCGTTGTATATCCAATTGTAAATACAAACATTTCCGTGACAAAATTTAGGGATGCAAAGGTGATGATAACATGCACAGACGCGAAAAGTCCTGGATTTATAGTATGGAAAGCTGCCTCCTTTTATTGGAAAACAAGTTTTGCATTTTTCACATTGAACCCATGTATCATCCATAAAAGTATCCAGCAACAAGTAAGGTGAGTATGGTATTGAACCAATTGATACCTTTATTACATAAAGATTTGAAGAACTGCGCGAAATTGGTGCTTGTAACTCATAAAGGCTACAGTTTGATGCATTTTTTTTATGAGCAGAAAGACTAACAGATCTCAGATGAAGCGCTCGAATTTTGGCAAGTTCAACGATTCGATAATGTATTTCTTCTGCAGAGAGAGTTCTAGGGAAGATAGCCGAATGTATAGAGTTTCTTGGGATGAGCTTGATATTAAAGCCATTGGCTTTACTAGGCATTAAGGCAAGAATGAGGATGCAAATGACAAGGGACAGTGCAGCTGCATAGAAAAACTTTGTATCATAAAAGAAATTTAGAGTCATTTCAATTTTCTTTTAAGTACAGATAGAAGAGCAGAGATTTTCTAGTTTATATACAATTTTTTTTAAAGGACACATTAAATTAAAGGAAGGAAAAATCTAGCCAAGTTGGTGATTTATTAACATTGCAATAAATGTTCTCTGCAAATGAGATTCTCAATTACTCATCAAATCAATGCAGATTTGATGTCCATAAATTGAACATGTATCAAATACAGAAGCAGTGAAACTGCTAATTAAATGGCATGCATCAATTGGCTACTGCTTGATATAAAAATTTTATTATAGGGAAATGGTATGGCTTTTGAATTCATGGTCCATCATAGATTACCCAAGTAGTCATAGATACTTATTGGTCCTTAAAATAGTTCGAAAGCTACTTTCTAAAACAAGAGTTAATGGCTCAAAAGCAAAGCAAATTTTTAGGCTGCATTAACATCTCAGACTAAAATGTTTATTATTCTAATTTTTCATTAACACAAAAAACTAAGAATATGATTAAGATTATAATAAAAATTTTGGTTTAGTTATAGGCAGAATGTCACTGATATTCATTACCATATAGGTACTGCAATTATGTTCGTGGATTTGCATTTAAAATCGAATTTCATTCATACTATAAATAAGTCGATAGGTACCTCGAATATAGAAATCCATCCAAGTAATTAACTATTACTTGAGTATAGAAACTTAAGCAATTCACTACTAATAACCTCATATATAAAAGTAAAAATTGAAAATGGAAATCCAAATGATAAACTATTAACAAGCATAAATATAGAAACACAGCCTGAAAAATAGAAATCCTTCCAATTTCCAAGTAATCAACTACAACAACCTCAAAATAGAAATACAAACTGAAATAGAAATCCGCTTAATTAATTACTAAAAAACTAAAATCTAAAATATTGAAATCCCAATTCTGCCATGCCTGCTACCTCTCTTCATGCAATGTAGCAACATCCTACTCCTAAAATGTCACATTCTTGATGTAGGAACTTGCTAAATGCTAATGTCTGCCTCTTGCTCCATTGCGAGTATCGCCATCCATGCGTGCAACAAGTCTGCTCCCTTCCAACTTATACAACTTTATGTTAGTTCTTTCTCCTTTCATTATTACCAAAGCATCCTTACAAACTTCCATGACTCCTCTTCCTGCAGAGATTTCAAAACCTAGAGAAGCTAAATGAGTTATAGAAATTAAATTCCCATGAAATTTTGGTACATATCTCACATCACCAAAAGTCCTTACTTTACCATCATGCATCCTCACTTTCACATTGTCAATCCCCTCAATTTCTAATTTATCACCATTGGCAACTATTACATAACCTTTATGAGATTTATTGATTGTATCAAATCAATTTCTATTCGAACTAACATGAAAAGAGCAACATGCAAAAATCCAAGAATCCTTTAACAAATCCTCAGCTTCTTGAGCCATTTTCACATCATCGATTTCCACAGCTAAATTTATTGTTCTATTATCTTCTTTTCTTCCCTCGCCTCTATTCCTCAATTGCTCTCTTTTAGTATTTTGCAATGATAACAAATTATTTCCTCTCTTGATTTTGATTCCCCACTTGAATTTGGGGAATTTCTAGTTTTACTCCTCTGCAATCTCTCCAGCTTTTTTTCTTATAATCTCTTCAACAAACAGCCTTTCTTTTATCATACTGAAGGACAACTTGTCATCCGGAGCAGAATCAACTAAAAACTCAAAACCATTAGGCAAAGTACTCAAAAATAAATATGTTTCAATTGATTCAAAACATCTTGAAAATCAGTCTGTTAAATTTTTAATATAGATTTGAGAGAATCACCCTTAAAATATAGCTTATTAAGATTGAATAGCCTATTTCTATATTAATCACTTGAGAATATTCTAACACTCCTCCTCAAATGACAACGGAGTATTCAAAATTATTACTTGAAATAATTAGGTATTTGGATAAATCGTAACAACTGGTACTTTACTTATATTTTTACTTGAGTACTTGGTTAAACAACCGGTACTTTACTTGGCTGTTTGAGTACTTGATTACTTGGATAAACCGGAATAACCGGTACTTTACTTGTTATTTGAGTATAGAATTATATCATGTTAAATTTTTAATATAGGTTATTAAGGATGGAGAGTACATTTTAACTTAGGATATTCTAACACAGTCACGTGCTTAGCCATGTTATCTCCTTCCTTATACCGCAAATGCACCAGTTTTTTCACAAGAGAAATTTTGGTTTGTGGGGTTTTTGATGCGGTGATTCTAATATATTTTTATAATTATTTTAATAATTATAGTAATTGTAATTTTTGATTAATTTTAGATTTGTTTTCTTATTTTTTCAAGTAATTCTAGAATATTTAGGTGTCCTATTTAGTAATTTTAT
>CATKHJ010367080.1:0-23441 GCA_949750685.1 Vernicia montana | reverse complement strand
CATAACTTGGGACACTTAGGAGTCTATAAATACTTGAAATTAACTATGATTTGAAAGGAGAAATACCTAGTTTTTGTTTGAAATACTTAATGTCATTTTAGTTTTATTCTTGAAATGTTTCCTTGTTGTTATTTAGTTTTTAACACTATGTATTTTGGATGAATTCTACTTATTAGAATTGCAATGATGAATTAATTTTATGAATTACATTCTTAATATGCATGAGTGATTTAATTTCAATTGAGTATTACATTGTGTTATGTATGCTTGATCACCATATATAACTTGTTAATCATTTTGTTTACAATGAGAATTAGGGCATTTTGGTGAAAATGCAATTGAAATTACTCAAAGGATAGGAGAGTACTTGGAGACAAGCAATCCACTTTGAGGGGTTAAAGAATTGGCATGGAACTTCATGATTTTAGTTTATCTCTATAATGACATGAGAATGCTTATAGACTCTAAATTAAAATACTCTTAATTGACAATGAGAGTTGCTTTTAAGAATTATTTGTCATATTCTCCAATCATTGCATGTGTTAATATGTTGATTTTTATAGTTCAAATATTAATTCTAAGTTGTAATTCTAATATGTTATTTGCTGGTATTAATTAAAAGTAATAATAAGTATTTTAGAATAAATTAACATCTTCTTTGATTTTTGTTTGCCTATCCGTCTTAGTATTTACCTGGTTAATATAAAATTTCTCCAAATTCCCTAGAGTTCGACACCTTACTTACTCTATACTTAGTCTTAAGGACTAGGGTACTAAACTTGACCCATACCAATTACTTTTGGTAAAATATAAGGTTTGGCTTTAGTTTAAAATAACTTTTTTCATGCATTGCTACATTTGGACTCCTTGTCCAAAAACCTTAATTTCCTAGGAAAACAAAGGATAGAAAGTAACATTGAGTGGCAACCTTCCTTAGGTCTTCTTGCCAATAATAAAATCATCCAGCCCGCGACGTATCCTCTAATCCTTTTAAAAGTGTAATGAGTATGCATGTACTGCTGGACCCACGCGAGACTCCTTGTCTCACATGTGGTTAGGTATATCGCATATCTAATATGACGGGTACCCTATCTAAATCACCCTTACCTTTTCATGTAATGAACCTAGAACCTAACCTTTAGGTTGTATGTTCTATAAAGCAAAACCCTTACACATCTACATCTTCATGAAATACCTTTCCTATGCATATCATGCATCCATATTGTACAACATGCATTCATTTTAAATGGAGTCTTAAACCAAAGAAGGGTCAAACACTTTCACCTCGACCCAATCACCTTCGCCACATAAATCTCAAAGCCCAATACATTTGGCACAACATGCAACCTTAAGCCCAAAGCCTTGGCCTATCCTACTTAAGGAAATTCTCAAAGCCCAATACATTTGGCACAACATGCAACCCTAAGCCCAAAGCCTTGGTCCATCCTACCTAAGGAAATTCTCAAAACCCAATACCTTTAGTACAACATGCAACCCTACGCCCAAAACCTTGGCCCATCCTACCTTAGGAAATCCCCAAAACCCAATATTGTTGGCCCATAATTCTCAAAGCCCAAAAAAAATGGTTGGCCTACAACACTATAGGGAATCACTTTCCCTCTCTGTATACACCTACTCACATCACCTCTTCACCAATCACTTACTGGGTTTTTTTTTTTTTTTTTTTGCTTAAAGGTACCAATGGCTAACCCAATTGATATGGCTACCCTAACCACACTCTTGACCAGTCTCCTTAAAAAATAAGAGGAGAATTTTCAAGCAATTTTGAATGTTCAACAAACTCAATTTAAGGAACAAAGACATTCCATCATCGAAGAAGTGCGGGCCATGGATAATCAAGCTAGCCTCAACTCGACTAACCTAAACACAGCTTTGGACCGGATCACCCAAATCTAAACTAAGCTAATCCTAATCCAGTCCAAATCCCTGCCTATACTACCTATGTGCCAAACACCTTCACCCATTCTAGCCCTTCCTTTCCCTTGAATCATTTTCAGAGTAAGGAAGTGTCTTCCCATCTAGACACCAAGATGCTTATGGAGAAACTTGAAGCAATGGAGAAAGCCATCAAATCCTTAAAGCACAACAATGACCTGATTGATGTGGACAGCTTAACCTTGTTCCCTGATGCTACACTTCCACCTAAATTCCAAATACCTGAACTTAAGAGATTTGATGGAACTACTTGCCATAAGACCCATCTGACGATATATATGGGGGAAATACAGCCTTTGGGACTTAACAACGAGCTCCTTGCACAACTGTTCCAACAATCATTAATTGGTGCTGCCATGAGATGATTTCTTTCACTAGGCAAAAGCCAGAAAAAGACATGGGATGATATATGTCATGCCTTTATCAAACAATATCATTACAACAGTGAAGTGGATGTCACTAGGCGTGACTTAGAAACCACCAAACTGCTTCCAAATGAGTCCTTCTCCATGTTCCTTACAAGGTGGAGGGCTAAAGCTGCTCAAATGGTAAACAGACTAGCCGAACAAGAGCAGGTGGACATCCTTGTCAAAAACCTACTTCTAGCCTACCAAACCCATCTGTTAACCCAATACCTGCTCACCTTCAAAGCTTTGGTGGCAACTGCATCAAGGGTTGAAGATTGCATCCAAAGAAAATCATTTCAAGATGAATTCTCCACTATTGATATGAATAGAGATGAAGAATCTGAACCCTATGACCTTTAAGGCCAAGACAGACATGCCTCGATCCCACCTTCCTTTTCAACCTAAATACATCACTATGATTTATGTATCTTCACCAAAGTGGAAAACATATCCCACCTCACCTCACCTCACCTCTTCCCAAGTAGCATGTTTTGGAGGAGTTCAAGCTCAGTTGATCTGACCTGTATAAGATTGAGTCCATGATCCAAATTCGAGTCTGAGTCCATATTCAGAGTCTATGTTCAAAATCCAAAGTTCAAGTCTGAGTCTGTCATTTACAAGTTTGAGTATTTGTACTATATTCTCCTTTTGCAATAAAACATTTATATATGTTATTTGTGCATTTCTCTATTCTCATAAAAAAATCAATGAATTTTGGCAAGCATTTGCATTTCACCATGAAATTCACCATGATTTTGAAAAATAAAAACTTGAGGTATTCTTATGCCCGCATCAGTAGCTACTTGACCAGCTCCCAACCAAAAGATAGTCGAGATAATAAAGAACACCAAATGGTGATCTCTTCAGTTGGAGCAATCAAAGCTAAAGGCAAACCAATAAAGTTATCCATTGCACTTCTGAGTAATCAAACATAATACCTCAACAATGGGCAAATTCAAAATGGACCTGATATCCTTGCAAAGTTTCTCTCTAGACTAAGAAGTTAATGGAATAGTCTAGACAAAGGTCAGAGTCCTAAGATGAAGGAAAACAGCAGCCCAAATTATGATGGAATAATCTTTAAATGCCAAAATTCATTGATTAGCTCTCTAAGTTGAAAACCCGAAAAGGCGGCTTAGACAGAAATTAAGCAAGCTCGCTAAGTTGAAAAATCGAAAGGACGGCTCGGGCAAAATTTAGAGCTAAGAAAAAAGAGAGAGAGAGACAAAAAAAAAAAAGTTATCTTAATCATTATGTCCCTTATGCCCTTATCCCATATTAAGGGCATATCTTCCTAAATCATCATCTTTCGACTGATCCCTCATTTGGAGCATGTCTTCCAAATCATCTTTTATCAATCTGTCACGTTATCCCTTATCAATCAATAGGGGCATATCCTTCCTATCATTCGTCACGTTTCTTAGCTCAAACAGCTAAGTAGCCTTTATCATTTCATTACGGGTATATCTTTCAAGTTACATGTCATGTCTCTTAGAGTCTCTTTAATTTCAGACATTGTCCAAAATCAATCCAGTGTTTCCCTAGGAGTCTTGTCACTCTAAGAGTCTCTTTAGTTTCAGACAATAAGATAGTCGTGCTTAACTTCTCCATAAATCATGCTACAAAAGCAAAATCATACAACCTCCCCAACATTTTCCAAAAGGTTTAACCTACCTTTCAAACCCAAGTCTCCTTGGTAAAAACTCATCTTCCAAGGGCCAACCCCATCAACATAATCAATGTCCCAAGTCTCCCAGGACTCATTGATCCTTGAAGCCCAGTTTCCTTGGCAAAGCCAAAGTCAAGCCATAACTTCTAAGGCCTATCATCCTCATACTAATTAAAAAGGGTCCAAACCTGTCAAAGCCCATTCCTAGCAAATCATATTATCCCTAAAGTCCAACTCCTTTGGACAAGTAAAATCAAGTGGCAAGTCAACTGGTCAAAACACCTCTAAAAGTCACGTCCAAAAGCATACTCTAACAGATAAGTCGCATACACACAACCCATAAATCTTCACCTTTGAAAAGGCCAAACCTGACTGAGCCTTCCAAGCATGATCTCCACCAAAGTCAAAATCCGACCTAGCCTTCCAAGATAAATTTTCAGGACACACCTGACTGAGCCTTCCAAGCATGACCTCCACCAAAGCCAAAACCCGACGTAGCCTTCCAAGATAACTTTCCAGGCCACACTTGACTAAGCCTTCCAAACATGACCTCCTCTAAGGCCAAAACCTGACCTTGCCTTGACTTTCTCCTAGGGCATAATAACCGAACTACTTTTCTTCATCATTCCAAAATGGGGGCACTTTCCTCCCAAAAGATCAGCACTTTCATACCAAGTTGACCGTTCAAAGGTTCAAAGTATCCAATTCATAATTTTTGCATAGTTAGATAAATTTCATATTAAACAGGTCACTAATCAGAGCTCATGAAACAAGATGGATCATCAATCCAAACTCCTGAATCCAGAAAGAACAATCACCTCTTCCTACCAAAAAGAAATATCATCCTATCAAAGAGGACAATAACCTCTTCCTACCAAAAAAAGACAACCTCCTCCTACTAGAAAGGACCAATCCATCCAATCATCCCATCAGGCAGGACCATTTAAAGATCTTTAGAATTGCCTATCAGATAGATCAATTCTGATGAAACCCATACCAAAATCATCTTCATCATTTCCTAAATATACCGAGACCATCCTCATCACTTCCCAAAGATAGTGGGGGACATTTCTTTCTCCCAAACCAATGAATCTCAACTTTAAAATTAGACCATCCTAAGATAGCCTTAGGATTCATACCTTAAATCTGAATTAGGCTTCTTTTTCAGATTCAGACCATTCTAAGATAGCCTTAGGATCCATACCTTAAATCAAACCTAAGTCAGATTTAAGGTATGGATCCTAAGGCTATCTTAGGATCCATACCTTAAATCTAACTTAGGTTTCTCTTTAAAAAAAATCAAACCTATCCTAGGATAGCCTTAGGATCTTTTACCCAAATAGACTGTGAATATAACTTTCAAACATCGACCTAAATATCCCTTTGGTTCCTTACTCCATCCCTATTTTTCAAGTTCATTATCATCAGAATCGCCTTACGAATAAGATAATTCTGATGAGGGGGCAGCTATGAACCCTCAAAATTGCACCCTCAGACAACCGATTATCAATTACGAACCCATAGAATCAAATCGAGCCCAAATCAGATCAGAATCAGGCCAAAATGGACCAAAATAGTACCAAACCTAGTTAAACTGAATAGGAAACTGAACCAGACTTGAGCCGAGTTGAGCGGCACCAGAAGCATGCCGCCCAAACTGGAGGCACCATTTTCGTGCCACCCAAAGGGTGGCACCACTTCCATACAGCTGGACCGGCCGCCGGTAGGCCCTTCTTCTTCTATAAATAGACCTCGACTTCTAACAATTAGGGGAGGTTGGGGAGAGGAGGAGAATACCAAAAATACTTGAATTTAATATGTTATTATTTGCTTTGTTTAGCTAACTTCTCTGTTTAAGGTCCAATGTTGGAATTCTTGATCTAAGGTGGAGCTCAGATCCAGAGTTAAGCTTGCCCCATTCGTGAGAAAGACAAGAAAAAGCAAAGGCAAAATTCCTTTTCCTCTTTCATTTTGAAATTCTAAATTCATATCTAGAATTCATTATCCTTATGCGCCTTTCATTAGGTCTAAAACTAAAAAGATCTAAAATTTATTAATTTAAAATCTGAATTAAATTAATAAACCAAATCAACCTCTTTTATCAAAACCCCTCATTCGCAAGAAGGAAGAACTGTGTGGGTTTGATTCTCATTCAATGGGATATGCAGGCATGTCAACCTTTAAAGCATCAACTCCAAAATATTTTTAATAATTTTTTCCCCTTTCTATTTTATTTGTCTTTCTTTTATTGCTTTATTTGTCCTTTATGAATTTTCTTTATTAAATTAATTAAGGAATAATGTGCTTTTCCTAGTACCCGTAAGGGCTAGAGGAAAGATCATTTTATCTTATTTTGCTTTCTGGTTACTTCTCTATAAATGTCATTCATATAATTTTTGCATCATTTATAACTGCTTCATTCATCATTTTTACTCCATGCATGAAAATCATCTTTTATACATAAAAATTATTTTGCATTTTTAGCCAAACTAGATAAAATTAATGTTTATTACCAAAACCTGATCCCCGAGCCCTCTTTGGCCACTTGCGGACTAGTGTTTTTCCAAGGGGATGAGTTAAATAATTTGGAGTCAATTTAATTTGGGTTTTCCTTTAATTTTCCCAATAAAAATAAATAAAATTGAAGTGGTGTCTCCTTTCACAAATAAAAAAATTACAAAACACAATTTATTGAATCTCATAGCGAGTTTCAATCGTGGAGTTTCTGCAGAAAAGCATTTCAATCCCCTTAGCGGATCGGACCGGTACTCGGGCGAGGCCTCACAATAGTGATGTATGTGATTTTCATAGCACTCATCCTTTAGGTGGAAAGAAATATTTTGTCATGTTCATAGATGATTTTAGTAGATTTTGTTATGTTTACTTGTTGCATTCTAAAGATGAAGTTATAGACAAATTCAAAATCTATAAAAATCAAGTTGAATTGCATTGTGAGACATTTATAAAATGTCTTAGGTCTGATAGGGGAGGAGAATACTATAATCCTTTATATTTTGAATCAATGGGCATAGTACATGAAACTATTGATCTATACACACCACAACAAAATGGTGTTGCTGAACGAAAAAATCGAGTGCTAATTGAAATGGTAAATGCCATAATGTCTAATTCTAGCTTGAGCAAAGGATTTTGGGGTGAAGCAATGCTTACAACATGCCACATCTTGAATAAAGTTCCTAAAAAAAGGAGCAATACAACCCCTTATGAGTTTTGGAATAAAAGAAAGCTAAACTTGAATTATTTAAGAGTTTGGGGATGTCGAGATATAGTAAAAGTACCTGAAGCCAAAAAGAAAAAGTTGGGTGAAAGGGGAGTTGAGTGCATTTTCTTAGGACATGCACATAACAGTAAGGCATATAGGTTTATGGTTATAGAACCTAATGACTCAGTATCAATCAGTACAGTCATTGAGTCACGTGATGCCATATTTGATGAACAAAGATTCAACTTTATACCTCGATTAAAAGATAATATACCAGAACAAGGAAGTCAAAGTTTAGACAAAAGAAAAGAAGTCGTGGACAATAATGAAAAAGAAGTTATTGAACTTCAAAGGAGAAAAAGAGTAAGAAGAAAATCTTTATGGTATGATGAATAATTCTTCATGTCTCTTGTAGAAGGAACAAGAGATATAGTTAGAAATCAAATTCCATACTGCTATAATACAGAAAGTGATCCTCAAACATTTGAGGAAGCTATGAAATCACATAATGCAACTTTCTGGAAAGAAGCAATTAATGATGAGATGGACTCAATTATAGAAAATAATACATGGAAGTTAGTTGACCTCCCACCAAGCTCTAAACCAATAGGATACAAGTGGATTTTCAAAAAGAAAATGAAAGTCGATAGGACCATTGATAAATTTAAAGCCAGATTGGTGGCGAAAGGCTTTACACAAAAGCAAGGTATTGATTATTTTGATATTTATTCTCCAGTAGAGCAACAATTAGAGTCCTAATTGCTTTAGCTTCCATTCATAAGATGATCATTCATCAAATGGACGTGAAAACAATGTTCTTAAATGGATATTTGGAAGAAGAGGTCTATATGCAATAACCTGAAGGGTTTGTTGTTCTTGGACAAGAAAAAAAGGTGTGTAAACTTGTTAAGTCACTATATGGTCTAAAACAAACACCTAAGCAATGGCACCATAAATTTGATAAAGTAATACTTGCTAATAATTTCAAAATTAATCAATATGATAAATGTGTGTATAGCAAGTTTAATGGTAATGATGGTGTCATTATATGTCTTTATGTTGATGACATGTTAATTTTTGGTAATGACTTAAAACAAGTTGATGATGCTAAAAATTTCTTATTAAACAATTTTGCCATGAAAGATATTGGAAAGGCAGATGTTATACTTGGGATTAAGATCTTGAGAGATAACAATAGCATAATTCTTACTCAGTCTCATTATATTGAGAAAGTTCTTAAGATGTTCAATCATGCAAATTGTATCCCTGCCTCAACTCCATTTGATCCCAGCATCAAGTTAACTAAAAATACAGAGAAACCAATATCACAATTGGAGTATGCTAAAGTGATAGGTTTTCTAATGTATGTCATGACATGTACCAAACCTGATATAGCTTTTACTGTTGGAAAGCTAAGTAGGTACACAAGTAATCCAAGTAAATTGCATTGGCATGCTATGAATACAGTTTTGAAGTATTTAAAGAAAACTATGAGTTATGGCATAAGCTATGATGGCTATCCTTCAGTGTTAGAAGGATATTCAAATGCAAGTTGGATTACTGATTGTGAAGATCATGCTAGCACTAGTGGTTGGATATTTATGCTTGGAGGTGGTGCAATTTCTTAGGGTTCCAAGAAACAGACATGCATAACAAATTCCACTATGGCTTCAGAGTTTATAGCATTAGCTTTAACTAGCAAAGATAAGCAGAATGGCTATAGAATTTGCTATATGAAATTCCTTTATGGTCAAAGCCGATTGCACCAATATCTATTCATTGTGATAGTGAAGCAATACTATCAAAAGCATACAGTCATGTGTATAGTGGAAAGTCTCGACATATTGGACTTAGACATAGTTATGTTAGAGATTTAAAATCTAATGGTGTCATCACAGTTGATTTTGTGCGGTCAAGACAGAATTTGGTTGATCCATTAACAAAGGCATTACCAAAAGACATGGCAAACAAAACATCAAAAGGGATGAGTCTCAAGCCTGCTGCGTTAAATCACCAATGATGGAAACTCAACTTAACACTAGGTATTATGTCAAGTCTCAAGTTCAAAGAGTCAAAGTACATCTTTAGAGTGATTGTAAGAACTATGCTAATTTATTATTACATCCCAAGGTTAATAATGCTTGGTACTTGCATTTCGATAAAAGGAAGGGTGAGTTAAAGTCTTTTAATGGATCTATGGACACTTCGTCAAAGTACTAAAATTGCAGGGGTACTTCAAATAGATCTACCTATATGAGTGTGAATTGTGGTTGCTTCAAAGAGTTCAAGGGCTTGAATCTAAAACACTCATGAAGGGATACGGACACAAGGCCTACAATGTGTCATACATTTGTGAATAAGTATTTGTATATCAAATTATGTGTGTGAATGTATTTCTACAACTTGTCAATAAGAATAGTTGGTTCAAAATTTTTATCTACCACATTATTCAGACTTGTTGCATTGAACTTTCACCAAGTATTGGTTCAAATCACAAGATACCTTTATTTATGCATATAATTTACAGAATTATAGATGGATAAATATTGGGCTGTATTTTAAAAATTGGCGAGGGATTGTTGAACATTTTCACAATGTTTGTTGTCCCACATTATCATTTATTTTTGTATTTTAAATGGACAATTGCCAAGACAAATTCTCCAACAAACATGTATGTCTAGATAAGGGACAAGAGAAACTGCCAAAGATTTTTCTATATATATGTCTTCGTATTCTATTGCAAGGATTAAGAAAACAATAGAAAACACTTCTAAAAATACAACTACTTTTTCCTTCTTGTGATTTCACAAAATCTTAGTGCAATCAGGGTCTTCATTGTATCCTAGAGGCAAATTGAATATAGTGCAAATATTGCCTTTAGGAAAGTGGGAATTCTCTACATGACTTGAAGTAGATTTTATTAACTAGTTTCTAACATTGACTAGGCATACATAAATAGTATTAGTTAAAGAGAAGTGGATAATCTCAATTAAAGAGAAGTGGATAATCTCATATATTTGAAATGCATATACATTTCGAGGTTCCACAGACGTCCAATATTTAACTCCAAGATACAAATCAAACTTTGGAACTTGATTCTTAGCATCGTAATTTCCATATTTTAAGAATACTCAGATGAGATAATTATGGTTTTTGCCTTGCTCAGATCGCAATTTGTAACAATTCTTTCTTCCTTCTGGAAAAAACCTGACGTTCTGAAATGGACGTCTAAAATAAGGAATTTCATCATCGTAGTTAGGGGTGTCAAAAAGGGTCATGACACGCTAACCCGATTCGCCAAACACGAAAAATTTTCGTGTTAGGGTTGAGTTTTAGCAGGTCCATGTTGATAAACGGGTTGACCCGTTTATGACACTGCTTAAATGAGTCGTGTAACGGGTTGACACGCTAACTCGTTACAACCCGTTTAATTTCATGTGTCGTATTAGATAGTGTCAATCCAACTCAATCCATTTATAACTTGTATATTTTTTAGTAATATTAAGGGTTAAAATAGTCATTTATATTGTATTAGAAGAGACAAATAAAATTAATAAAAAATAAAATGACAAAAAAATTAAAAATAAACAAAATTTTATTTAAATTTATTTGATGGTGCTTGCTTGAATATTTGAAAAAGATATGAAATATGAAATTTTTAATAAATTTTTAATTTTAATCATAATTTGATTTATGGATAATAGTACAGTTAATTTATGTAATAAATATATTACATTTTTTAGGTTATAAATATTATACAGGTTAAATGGGTTGTGTCGGGTTCATGATCCATATATGATTCAATTAAATAAATGGGTTACAGTGTGGTATTCGTGTAACCCGTTTAATTTTCGTATCGTGTTAGGGTGACACGATTAATAAATGGGTCGTATTCGTGTTGACCCTAATCATGACAGTTGAGTATATCAACTCGACACGAACATGACCCATCAACACGTTTTGACACCCCTGATTAATTTGTTAGAAAAACTTTACATGATCAGCTTTAAAATTCATTTAAATTTTATATTTTTAATTTTACGAAATTTATCATACTTGAATCACATTTTACCTATTGATAGAATTTATAAATAAATTATAAACTTAACAAACTAATAAATTTTGAAGTATAAGTTACTTGGTTTAATTTAGTAAATCTAAGTTTATGCTCAAAGCAATTAATCAAATAGAAATCTAAGTTTGGTTTAATAATGCCTTTCTTAAGAATCTATTTACTTTCTTAAGCTCCCCTTATAATTACTACAATATCCCAACAGTTACAAAGTACCAACCTCATTAAGGCAGCAAATAATATATATTAAATATACTACATAATACTTATGGGTATTATAATATTTTAATGTATTAAATGAGTAATTTACCATATAATTTGTTCATTATATATATGTATATATCATAATATCATTTGATTCCTAATATTCAATAATTAAAGTAAATGGTAAATGATTTGGACTGTAGTATTCTAAATCGGGTTAAGTTTTATTTACATTGAATGTATACACTAATTTAATAAAATAATAATATATAGAACAAAAAAAGATATTTGTGTCTTTTCACTGAGCAAATAATAAATAAAAAAAATCATATTAACTAAAATATATCATTTCTCATTGATATAGTGTATGAGATAAACCTATATACTTGGTGTAGACAAAAATTTTCCTCTAAATCGATATTAGCAATGTTTTATATTTTATTACACTATGGCATTGTAGACAATATTTCTGAATGATTTTTATGCCCTGAATATGATGTTTTGATATGGCTTAATTATATATTTTCTTACAAATAAAATAAGATAAAAAAAAAAAATATATGGCCTCATAGTGTGATGACATTCTCAAATAAAATTTATAATTATTTTTATGAAAAATAGTTAATAACATTTGAATTACTTATTTTTCATGTCATTTTTATACTTATGCTATTCTGCATTGAATTATTTTTTTGGAAAACATAGCCTATGAATTTAAGTATAATTTAAACTTGATTCTCTATTACATGCCATGCAACAATTATTACTTTTATTAAAAAATTATTTTAAATTTTTAGAAATATTTTGAGTCTGTATGATATTTATTGTGAATCATATAGTATCTTTGATTATAATTAATAAAATGAATTAATCAACAAAACACTCATAATTTTAATATATAAATATAAATATCATTAAAAGTGAGTCATTACTTTGAGTAAATATGTAATTCAATTAACAAAGTTATTATCATTATATTCTTAATATATTTATTAAAATTTAATTATAAATTTTATTAAATGAATATTATTATTTGATTGTGTTTAGATGTTTCTTTTTGATACGATAAATTATATTAAAATTTTAGAGAAATGTTTATAACCACGAGTATATAATACCATAAACTAAAAGTGGTTTGAACTTCATTATCCATTAATCTTTATGCAATAAATTTTGAACTTACTATAATAACCATTACAAAAGTAAATTAATATTTAATATTCATGTAGTATTATTCTGAATTATATAGTGTTTTCAAATGTGACCTAATTAATGAAATAAATTAATAGAATTATATAGTCAAATTTAAATAATTATTGAAATTAAAAGATTTACAATTTACTTAAAATGCTGTCAACAATTAAATCAAATAGACCCTAAACCTAATTAAATTATATCACATGACTCTTTTTAATCAACATTCTTAAACTTTTTTATTTTTAGGTTTTATTTATTTCATGGAAAATGTTTTTCTAAAAATATTTTTTGTATTTTCTGATGTTTGGAACATTTAGAAAATTAGTCAACGAAAAATATTTTCATGGTCAATGCAAAACTAAGTTTTTTTTTAAAGGAAAATAACTTACTCTTTTTAAAACGGAAAGTCATTTTTCGAATTTTGACAAATTCATTATAATTAAATAAAAATATGTAAATATAAATTTATTAATTCGCCGATCACCGATATTCACTTTCACCGATTATTGATGACCAACGCTGACCACTGCCAACCACTGCCGACGATCACCAAATTTATTATTTTTATGTATTTTTTCTCATACTTAATAATAAAATTTTAAAACTTTAAAATTATGAAATTATTATAAGTTTAATGTTTATTATTTTATAAATTGGAATTTTTAATATTTTTTAAATAATTTTTAATATTATAACCAAACAACAGAAAATTAGTTTTTAAAAAATATTTTTTTTTAAAAATATTTTCTTTGAAAAATATTTTTTAAAAATAATTTATTTTTCATGAAATAAACGGAGTTTTAGTAGTTTGATAAAAAGAATGAAACTAATTAAATGGCAAATGATAATGGTTTTCCCTTCTCAAAATAACTTTATTTTAGTTAAATTCAAAATTTTTAGCATATATTAATTAATACCAATTACATATTTTATAAATATTTATTTTCATGTTATTTTATTTCTTTTTTAGTTAATATTATATTTTATAATTTTTAAAATTTTAAAATTTTTGAAAAAAAATTTACTTTATAAATCTCAAATTTCTTTTACTCGATTCTTTTATTCTATTTAATTAATTTATATTTTAAATTAATTAATTAAATTCTAATAATTATGTGATACTAATTTATAGAATCCAATCCAATTAATTCCAATGATGTGATAAAGAGAATAAATAAATAGAATCCAATCCAATTAATTTTTTTACTTTGGGCAAAAAAAAAAAAAAAAAATCTAAAAAATGGTTAAATTTTTTTTTTTTTTTTTTGAGGGAAAAAGAAATTTTTAGAATTTTTTTTAGTAACTAATTTATATCCTGAAAATTTGATAATAAGCTTCTTGGTTAATCATATATATCAACTAAACCCTGAAATTACAGCCGCTCTAGAAAACAAATCCCTAGCCCTCAATTCTTAAATCTCTTCTTCTACCTATTTCTTTAGCTCCACCAAACCCCAAATTCCCAACCCCAATACTCTGTTTTCGCTGTTATTTCCTTATTTATTTGTGATAGTTCATAACAGTTAAAGGTTTTCTGAGATTTGCATAAAAAAAAGGTAATATTTTTAACTCTGAATTTCTCCTTTTTTCTTTCTTTTTTACGTTTTCTTTTGGATGAGAATCTGTTTTCTTAGTCTTAAGCAAAATTCCCAACATTTTTCTGGCTTTGTATTATTCCACTTTGCTGTGTAGTGGAATTTGATTGTGGGTTATGGTGAAACATATTGTAATGCTTTCGCAATATATCAATTTACTATTAAGACTATGATTTTGTGATGTTAAATAGTTGGAAATCTTATTGAACTAATAAATTTATTGGTTACTATAGTTAATTGCTCATCAATCTGTCAGTGACTTGAGTTTGTTTCTTTTGGGTTTTCTTGCTGGCATTTTTCTCAGTTTCCATATGTGCTTGATCATGTTTAGTGTGGTTGAAGAAAAAATTAATATCTTTTATATGAATATGCTTTAGTATTATCCCCTTCAGTGATAGTTTGTAGATGTTTCAACCTAAGTTTTGATCCCCTATGTAGGTTATGGTGCGTTTATCGCCTCAGTTACTAAAAAGTTCCTGACTTTGGTGTTGATTTTGAGTTCTAGTCATTTACTTCAGAATGAGTACATTCAGTATGTATGAATATGAACTCATATAGGGATGAGAAATTGTTAGGCATTATTGTAGAACTTTACCTTACAGAATGAGGAAACAGATTTAATATTTAAAAACTTCTTGGCATCTTTTTAAATAAAGAGAATGTGGAGACTGGCATTGATGGAAAGATTGTAATTTGTAAGAGAGGGTTCATATACTATTCATAGAAGTCACTTAAATATTTTCTGCTTGATTTAGTATAAATTAGTTTTTCATCTACCACTTGATCATTCACTGTGGGCTTCTGAATTAACTAAGAATATATCTTTTAAGCCTTTAAAGAGGTGTGTTTCTTTCAATCTAAATCCATTGTTGTGTATTTTTTATGTTTGTCTGCCTCTCTCTCAATATTTTCTCTGTTTTACATTTGCTCACTGACATATTTAGTTAGTGTTTCATATTTGTTTACTCTACTGTATTATGGTCTATTGTATGAATTTTCTCGGTTGTATAATGTTCTATGTTCTGTTATAGACTATTCATCATTGGTTATTCAATTTGTGTTTCTGTTTGTTTGCTCTCTGTTGTTGCAGTTTTCAAGTAATTTATTTTAGATTGTAGATTGATGTTAATTTCTTTAGGTTGACAAAAGACAAGTTATCCTTTATTTTTATCTTGATTAGTCTATTTTTTTAATGCATTTTAATTTATTTAGCCATTGATTTGATTCTTTAATGTCTTCTATTCTTCTTCTCTTTGTCCTCCTTATTCTTCTTTTCTTCGTCATCTTAATACTAACTGTGACTGTGTCCGATTCTTATTTACCACTTTTATGTAACATACAGAGAAAACATGTTAGAAAATGAGGCAAACCCAACTTTCAGCAAGGCAACTGGCCTGCCTAGGAAACGTTTCTACCGGGCACGAGCACATAGCAACCCACTAAGTGACTCACACTTCCCTGTTCCAATCTCCCCTTCTCATGTTGATTATTCACTTCATTACCCTCAATACTTCCCCTCCTCTGATCAAGTGGATAGTTCCAAAAATATTCAGTTCGCAGATGTTGGTTGTGGTTTTGGAGGGCTGCTTATTAGTCTTTCGACCCTTTTTCCTGAAACCCTAATGATCGGGATGGAACTTAGGGATAAAGTGACAGAGTATGTCAAGGAACGAATTTCAGCATTAAGGGTAGCCAATCCAGGTCAATATCAAAATGTCTCCGTGGTTCGAACCAATTCCATGAAATACATACCAAATTACTTTGGGAAAGGACAACTTTCGAAGATGTTTTTCCTGTTCCCAGATCCCCACTTCAAGGAGAAGAATCATCGTAGGCGGGTTATTAGTCAACATTTACTTGACGAATATGCCTATGTTCTTGAGATTGGTGGGATTATCTACACAATTACTGATGTGGAAGAATTGGGTGAGTGGATGAAGGCTTGTTTGGAGAGCCACCCCATGTTTGAAGCCCTCACCGAGGAGGAGCTTGGAGCAGATCCTGTTGTAAAGCTCTTGAGTTCAGCAACTGAAGAAGGACAGAAGGTTGCTAGGAATGGGGGACAGACTTTTCAGGCAGTCTATAGACGTATTGCACCATCTCTATGATACATAAGAATCTTAGACCGACTTAAACAGGTGGTTAACTCAATAAGTTGGTCAGTTTTGTTAGGTCAATTCTTCCATATTCTTGTTTGAGTATCATTATTAATTTTGTAGATGTACTTGTTATTTATTTCCCAGCTCACATCTTCACAATTATGTATTATGCCCTGCTGAGCATAATGAATTATGTAGTTTATTTGGCACCCATTCACATCTTCCCTATTTCTCACAAATTTCAAGTCGATTAGTCCATCTTTCTTCATGATGGCACCCATTGATTATGAAACTGATTTGGGTGTTCAAGTTCTTATTATTTTTTGAACAATGCATGAAAGCTTCTGCATCCAAGTCCTATTGATTTTGAATTATTGCTAGCGAGCTTTGACAAAGATAATAATTATTTTCATTGAGATTAGAAATTATGATTGGTCCCAGAACAAGGATTGAACTGAAGATAGCAAGTGTATAACCAAAATGGAAGCAAGTAGGTTAATTCCAACATTGCATCCATCAACACACATTTGGACCAACTGTCATTGTGTGCTTATATCAGGGTTAAATCTTAAATGATCATAGAACATAGATATACCAATTAGTAGGATTTCAAACTCTCAATTTGTGAGTATATATGTTCTGAAAGGTAATGGGCTGGGCTGATCACAGTATATTGCTAGATTTTCCTATTGAGTAAAAATTGAACATCTGAGAAGCCCAGCCTGTCAGCTCATGTCAACCCTCCAGTCTCCACCAATTTCAGAGGCTCCCAGCAAGAATGGAGGCAAGAAAAAGCGAGGACTTTACATTAAAAAAACAGAAAAAGAAAAGTCAATAGTAGTTTCAGTCATTTAAAAGAAGAATAATCAATGTTTTTTGTTTATCAACAATTTGTTCATCAATGATTAAAAACTTTTCAAAATATTCCAATCTTGACTTCACTCATTGATCATCTCCGCTCTGCACATCTTTTTTTTTTTTTTTCATTTCACTTCCTCCATAGCCAAACCCAATTACCCTTTAGCCACAACCATCTCTTTCCTTCTCCTACCCGATAAAGAAAGAAAGAAAGAAAGAAAAAATGGCTGAATCTTTTCTCTTTAACATAGCTGAAACTCTTCTTGGAAAGTTAACATCTAAAGTTCTTGATGAGATTAGCTTAGCATGGAATGTCAACGAAGATCTCAAAAAGCTCCAGGAAACCTTGTCCACCATCAAAGCTGTTCTTTTGGATGCAGAGGAACAACAGGGAAAGGGAAACAACCCTGAGCAGCTTACTCTCTGGTTATCCAAACTCAAAGAAGCTTGTTTTGATGCAGAGGATATTGTTGATGATTTTGTGTGTGATGCTTTGCAGAGACAAACTAGTACTGGTAAGGTACGTCGCTTCTTTTCTGATCAAAACCGCCTTGTGTTTAGTTTAAAGACTGGGCATAAAATTAAAGATATTAGAGAAAGATTTGATGAGATTGCAGCTCAGAAAAGTAAGTTTCATTATCTAAAAGAAAGATTTGTGGATGAGAAAGTTGTGTACAGAAGGAGAGAGATGACTCACTCCTTTGTCCAAGCTTCAGATGTTATTGGGAGAGATAATGATAGAGATAAAATTATTGAGTATTTGTTAGAACATGGTTTGCAAGAAAATCTGTCAGTTGTTCCTATAATTGGGATTGGAGGCCAAGGGAAGACAACACTAGCTAAAATGGTGTATAATGATGAAAGGGTAGATGATAATTTTAAATTAAAGATGTGGGTTTGTGTGTCTGAGGATTTTGATGTTACTAGATTGGCCAAGGAAATTACTAGTTCTGCTACTGGGAGAAGTTATGGTGACTTGACAATGGATCAATTGCAGGTGCGATTGCGAAGGAGTTTGGGTGGTAGAAAGTTTTTGCTTGTTTTAGATGATGTTTGGAATGAGAATCTTGTGAAATGGGTTGAATTAAGAGGTTTGTTGGAGGGTTGTGCTTTGGGAAGTAAAATTATTGTCACTACAAGGAGTTCAAAAGTTGCTACTATTGTGGGAAATGATCTTGCATACAATTTGCCTGGTCTTTTGCATAAAGATTGCTTGTCTTTGTTTTTGAAATGGGCATTTAGTCCAGGACAAGAGAAGCAATATCCAAACCTTGTAGAAATTGGGAATGAGATTGTGAAGAAATGTGGAGGGGTTCCTCTAGCAGTGAGGACATTAGGAAGTCTGCTTTACTCATCAATCGAGGAAAAAACTTGGGTATCCATAAGAGATAATGAGATATGGAATTTAAAACAGCAGGAGAATGACATACTACCGGTATTGAAGTTGAGCTATGATCACATGCCATCTTACTTGAAACGATGTTTTGCATATTGTTCCCTTTTCCCAAAAAATTATGTGTTGTACAGTTTTGAATTGGTTCAATTTTGGATGGCTCATGGACTTCTTGAATCACCTAGTGAAGACCAGGAATTGGAAGAAAATGGGTTGCGGTATGTGAAAGAGTTATGGTCTAGGTCTTTTTTCCAAGATATTGAGGACCATGGTTTCTTTTTTACCTGCAAAATGCACGATCTTGTACATGATCTAGCTATATCGGTTGCACAAAGTGAGTGCTCAACTGTAAACTTTCTCACCCCAGATGTCACTGAAAGAATCCGTCATTTGTCCTTTTCAGGCAGTAATTTGCCTGGCCAAGAAGTTCCCAAGTTTTTGGACAAGTTGGAGAAGGTGAGAACTATATTCTTCCCAGTTAGAGGGATGGGGCCTAGCAGCGAAAAGTTTATTGACAACTGCATGTCAAGATTCAAGAACATGCGGGTGCTAAATCTTAGTGATTCATGCTTCGAGGCATTGCCAAATTCAATTGGTACCTTGAAGAATTTGAGATATCTTGACCTTTACAGGAATCGTAAACTCAGAAAACTCCCCAATTCTATTTGCAAGCTGCAGAATTTGCAAACTTTAAGACTTGAAGAATGTGAGAAGCTTGAAGAAATTCCTAGAGATATCAAGAATATGATCAGTCTCAGGTTTTTGGAGATAACTACGAAACAGACTTCTTTGCCAGAGAATGGGATAGGATGTCTCAGTTCTCTTCGATATCTATCTTTGTTTGAATGTGGCAATTTGGAACATTTGTTCGAGGATATGCAGTCGCTCACATCCCTTCGAACATTGGTGATAGCTTCTTGTGGAAGTTTGGCATGTTTGCCTCGCGGTATAGGGAAGCTATCTGCATTAGAGACATTGGTGATTGGAGACTGTGGAAAGCTTAATTTAATGGAAATGGAAAACAGTGAAGATTTCAATCTGAGGTTTAGTTCATTGGTCCTGGGAGAATTACCCCAGTTGGAGACATTACCCCAGTGGCTTCAAGGATGTGCAACCACTTTACAATACATGTACATCGACGATTGTCCTAACTTCACAACATTACCAGACTGGCTGCAAAATCTAACCTCACTTAAAAGGCTTGAGATCATAAGATGTCCTGAATTGTTTTCTCTACCAGAGGAAATGCAATGCCTGACTGCCTTGAGAGAACTGAAGATTGGATTTTGTCCTGAACTGCGTGAAAGATGTGATCCAGAAACTGGAGAGGATTGGTCTAAAATAGCTCATATTCCTGATATTTTCCTTAATGGCATCAAGGTTAAATCACCTGCTAACTAGGTATGGAGTCTGCTAATTACTGCTTTGTTTTACTATGCCATGATTCTACCTATATGCTCATCATGTTCAATGGATTTTCTTTGTTATGATAATTGAAACAAACTCTTACTAATTTAACCTATTATAATATCACCATTCATAGAATCATAGTCCTATATTGCAGACATCTATCAGATATATGCAATCTTGCACTTACTTTTAACTGTCATTTTTCATATTAAGAAATAAGAATCTTTAGGCACTTCATGTTTGTTGATTCATTTTTCTTTGAAATTTTTACACTTTGATATATGTTAGGTTTATCAGTCAATTTCATCTTAGATTCATTTTATTTATGAAAACTATTGCAGCCGTTACAGAGATTCAACAGAATTTGAGAGCCAGCAAAACTCAAGTCTCGCATTTGATATCACCTTGTTGGGTTGGCATGTATTCGTTGTTTTACCAAGAAAATTTGATCCCTTAACAGAAGGAGAAAAAAGGGAAGAAAAAGGATCTACGTTGCTGCCCCCAACACATTGAAGAGCGAAGCTTAGTTGAGTTGAATTGAATTGGTTGCAAATAAATGTTTATGGTATGCAGAAAATAATTTGTATTGTGACGGTGTGAAAGTTTTTCATTATTTCTGATTTGAATTTGTGGTTTTTGCCACTACTGGAACTCATATTTGATTTGCTGTAATGTAATGCAATGTTCTGACTTCTTGTGCCTAAGCATACAAACCATGTTTATGTAAAGGTATGGACTGAAAGATAACAACTTATCTTTGTATTGATATAATGAGGGCCTTTATATACAGAGTTCTAAGAACTAAATTGGATACAAAACACATATTTTCCTAAACTAAAAGATTCCTAAATAAGAGATTATTTACAATTTAAGAAGTACAACAGTGTTAGTTTAGTTAATTTCCTCTATATGTCCCCGCAAGATGGAGCTCTGGGAGGAGATTCCAATCTTGTCTTCCAGATTGACAAAGCGTGCACGCGGAAGTGCTTTGGTGAGAGCATCTGCGAACTGATCTGCAGAAGGGACATGAGCTACTCTTAATGCACCACTCTGAACTTGGGTCACAAATGTAATGATAATTCCAAGCAACATGTTTCATGCAAGAGTGAAAAACTGGATTAGAGCACAGATGGGTCGCACCAACATTGTCACAATAGATCACCGGAGATTGCAGAATGCAAGTGCCAAGTTCACTAAGTAAGGAGCATATCCAACTTAATTCAGCAGCAACAGATCGATATTCTGCTTCTGTTGAGGAACCTGCTACTGTTCTTTGTTTCTTAGAACTCCACGAGATAGGATTACGACCAAGATAAGATTACGACCAAGATAGACAATGTAAGCACTAGTGGAAGTATAATCATCTTTATTTCCAGCCCAATCAGCATCTAAAAATGCATGAAGAGAAAGTGGAGATTGACGATGAAGTACAAGACCATGATCAGCAATTCCACATAAGTAACAAAGTAATCTCTTCACCGCATTCCAGTGCTCACTAGTAGGACGATGCATGAACTGTGAAAGCTTATTCACTGTATAGGCAATGTCTGGACGCGTAAGAGATAGATATTGAAGGCTGCCAACGATTGTGCGGTACTCTGTGGGATCAGGTTGTACCTGTGTGGAGGTCTAACGTTGGATGAGGCAAGAGGTGTGGATACCGGTTTAGCATCAGTCATTTTTGTCTGAGATAGAAGATCAATGATGTATTGACATTGAAATAAAAGAAGACCATATAAATGAGGAAGAACTTCAACACCCAAAAAAAAAATTGAGAGGACCAAGATCCTTGAAAGAGAATCGATTAGCTAGAACTGTAATAAACTGTTGTATTGCACAATCATGATTACTTGTAATAATAATATCGTCAACATAAACAAGTAAATGGAGCATGATACCATCAGTGTTGAGAATAAATAATGAAGTGTCAGCATGAGAGTTATAGAAGCTTGAGGTGATGAGAAATTGACGCAATTCATGATACCAAGCTCGTGGAGCTTGTTTAAGACCATAGAGAGCCTTGTGTAGTCAGCAAACATGAGTAGGGCGATCTTTGTCAATAAATCCTGGTGGTTGTTGCATATATACAGCTTCAGTAAGATTGCCTTGAAGGAAGGCATTATTAACATCTAGTTGTCGGAGAGACCAACCACGACTAATAGCAAGGCTAAGAACAATGCAAACAGTAGATGGTTTAATCACAGGATTAAAGGTGTCGTGATAGTTAACACTTGGTCGCTGATGAAAGCCTTTAGCGACTAAATGAGCTTTATACCAATCAAGAGAACCATCAGATTTTCATTTAGTTCGAAAAATCCACTTACATCCAACAAGATTATAAAATAGTTTTGACGGGACAAGCTCCCATGTGCCATTCTGAACAAGAGCATCATACTCCTCTGACATTTCTTGATGCCATTTTGGATCTTTGAGGCTTGGGTTACGATGGTGGGTTCAAGATCATTAACAAAGTGGATTTTAGCAGTAAGGTTAAGTTTGGTTATTGGTTTGTGTATGTTATTTAGGGAGCGTGTGGTCATGGAGTGTCTGGGTTGAGATGGGCGTGGGTTGATGTTTGTGGTGACAGGATCGGAAATTAGTTCTAGTGGTGGGATTGTAAGAGGGGAGGTAGATGAGTTGGGTAGCGTAGAGGTTGTATGGGTTGATGATGTTTATGTTGTGGTTGAGAGGTCTTCATTCGGGGTTGTTGCAGAGAGCGGAGCAGTAGATGACGTGGTGAGTGGTGAGGCAGAGGTGGAGGAGAGTGGAATTGAGAATACAAGAGAAAGCCAATTCAGTGGTATCATCTAATAATGACTCAGAGGAGGATGTATGGAGAGATGAGAAGGGGGAAATAGATTCAATAAATTTGACATGACGAGAGGTGTATATTCAAGTATCATTGGGATCAAAGCATAAATAGGCACTTTGAGTTAGAGAGTAACAAATAAAGATACAGGGTTTAGGGCAAAACTCAAGTTTATGACTGGAATGGGGACGAAGCCATAGATATGTGAGGTCTCGCCCGAACGCCCCTCCCCTCGCTCGTGGGAAAATGGAATGCCTTAAGAAAAGGCGAGAGCGATTTTTAAGGGAGGTTTAAGGAACGAGTTTTGGTGCTCATGATTGGAAGCGGCTATCGCCTCGAAAAATTGATTTTTGATTTTTTTCGAAAAAGATTCGGGAGTCGCCACCTTAATTTATTTTAAATGGAAAAATTAAGGAAAAACCCAATTTGACTCCAATTTTATTAATCTTTTGATTAATTTACCCAAGGATAAAATCACTAATCTTCGAACCAAGTTTGGGCTCGAGGACTAGGTTTTTGGTTTTGAATAATCTCGATTTGGCATTTAAA
>CATKHJ010366959.1:0-14813 GCA_949750685.1 Vernicia montana | reverse complement strand
AAACTTAAAAATCATCAATATTCATACTCCAAAAAATCGATACATTTTATTGCTCATCTAGTCGTGACAGTTTGAGCATGCTTCAGTATTTCGCCCAATGCTTCTTCTATACACCTCGGATTGATGCAAGGATTTTTGAATATGAAACTATACTTCCAGAGCTACAAATATGAAGAAGGGAATGTTCAAAATCCCTTTTTAGAATTAACTCCACTAATTCTAATTGAAGTCATCTACTGTGACCCATTCTAACAGCTTGAGCATAATTCAATAAAAAATTCATAACTCCATTTTCCAAGCTCCAAAAATTATACCAATTTTTGTTCCTAAAACTATACTAATGTAGATATCCATACATGTATAGCTTGCATTCATAAACTATCCCAATTAGTACAGTTTATTCTTCAAACTTCAGTCAATATTTTTGCTTCCATGGAGATCATCCTTCTTCACATGAGTTTCTTAGATTCTCATGCTCTTTTTATTTCCCTCATACTCTATAGCTCTTCCCATCTTTCTTGCTTCATGAGTTCATATTGATCTTCATATTGACTTCATGGTCTTTATTTACTCAAGACTTCTTTTCATCTTCTTGATTCAATTTCTCCACTTAATTGCATTAATAGTAATTAAAGATTACCTGCTAACAACAATAACACTAAACAAACTTATTAGTAGTAATAATGTTTTGTATCATCAAAATCACATATGGAACCTTGGTTTCAACACTTTAGTAACTCTTAATCTTATAGCTTGATTCTCCATCTTACCATAACTCTAAAGTCCTAATTATCTTTGTAATATTTATATCTTATAATCAATAGAAAAACCAATATAGACTTACACTTGAATATTCAAGAATTAAACTTAATAAATCTCTTCCTAACAATAATTATGCTATAATTATTGTCCATTCCATTCATAATTTATTAACAATCAATTCTTATAATCAATGTAGTTTTAAACTTAGAATTTCTATGAATATAATCTTATTAAACTTGTTCTTGCATCTGCTTTAGTATAAACACTTCTTATCAATTCATCTTTTAAAATTTAAGCTCAATCAATCTAAACCAAATGAAATTCAAGACAATAGCTTACCTTCAAGTTCCTTTCTTGCTTTCAAACCACCATCTCACTATGAAAGGTAAAGAAGAAAGGATTTTCTTGAACCTTGAATCTCTCTTCCTCTAGGAAATCTTGTGTTTGATTTGGATTCATAGAAGAATATTTGGTTAAATGTTGATGTAAATGTAAAATTCAGACTTGGTAGGTAGAAAATAGGCTTAGAAATGTATAGAAATAAGTAGATGGCCATAGAAAATGAGAGGAAATGGTTTAAATAATTATTTACACTGACTTACTGTTCATGTACCTTTTAGGGGTGTAACGGCCATTACTATTGGTTAACGGGCAGTACCAACAATTAACTTTTTCAACAGAAGCAAAATTCACGTAGTTAGCTTATGGTAATGGGGTTACTCTGATGTAACGGGGGTTACCATTTTGTAACGAAGGTCACCATTTGGTAATAGGGGTTACAACCTGAAACTTGGTCATTCCTTCTCCTATCCACTTCCAATCTTTAAATTCATTCTATACTTATTTTCAATCATCCTTTGACCAAAAATAATATATGAAACCTCTTAATACACACATCAATTAATCAAAATCATCTCCAACATAATTCAATCATTACAAACATAATTCAAAATCAATAATTCTCAAGAACAATCAAACCTATAATACAAAATCCCTCAATCCTTAACACTAACATCCTAATGCTTATATTCATCACAATCATAAATTAACTATCTCTTACAAAATAGGAACAATCAATCTTAAAATTTACATATCCATTAACATAATATTCAATCTTAAGAATACCTTATTAACCATAAACATTCAAGCAATTTATACTAGTCCTTAAGCATTCATAAGCTCATTTGTTACTCCATAATAGAGTTAAATCATCCAAGGTACTTCACAGCCATGTGCACTTAGGAAACTTTAGGCAACTAAGTATGTCACTCTCACCCAACCTATGCTCCTTAAGGTACATTTTGTCACATTACAGATAATAAACCTGGGGCATTACAATTTGGTGCTCTATTTTAAAGTGATGGAATATCATATGGTGCCATCCTTCCTCTTTGTTGGAGTTTTTCACTCAATGGTGTTCAATTGCTAAAGGAGATTTTCAATCAACTTTCTAGGAAACTTGCTTCTTTTTAGTTTGTTGGACACTGTGGCTGGAACGCAATAGACTAGTTTTCGATAGAATTCCAATAGCTTGGGATAAGCTTTATGAATTAATTCTAACTAGATCTTTTCATTAGATTTCAGCAGCATTCCCACCATTTAACCTTACAGTTAGTGATGTTCTTTTAGCCTCAATTAACAGCAAAAAGTGGCGACATCCTCACTCTATCAAACTTGCAATCTGTTGGTCTCCTCCTCCGCCGAATACTCTCAAGTAGAATGTTAACGGTTCTTCAATCGGGAAGCCTGGGTTGGCAGGTATTGGTGGTGTATTAAGGAATGAAGCAGGTACTTTTCATGCTATCTTATCTTGCCCAATTGGCATTAAAGACTCTAATGAAGCTGAGATTTTTACAATCTGTAAAGCGCTTGAGTTAGCTTCCAATTTCTCACCATTTTTGTGTGGAATCTGATTCCAAACATGTGGTTGGTTGGGCAAATGGTGATATTCAAAATGCACCATGAAAATTTTGGGTTATTTTTCATAAGATTAAGTTGTTTAGAGAAAGACTACTCTCATCTACAATTGTTCACGTCATAAGGTAGGCAAATCATTCGGCTAATTCCCTGGCCAAGCAAGCATTGTCAAGATATGAGGATTTCATTGTATTCTTGTGACATATCTGTAATCCTTGCTTATTTTATTGTTCTGTAATTTTTGTTAGCTTATTTTCATGGTTGGTGTATGGTATTTTAGCCAAATTTTGTGTATGGCTACTTAGCCAATCTCTGTACTCTAATTTTGCTTTCATCTTGAAGCACTTTAATATAAGTTAATGTATAAAAAAAAGGGTTTGCAAGTTAAATAAATCTGTACTTATATATATATATATATATATATATATATATATATATATATATATATATATATATATATGTAATTTATTTTCAAAAGTATATTGCTTTTTAACTGGAGCAACTTCTACAATTTACAGAATTAGGCTTTGTAAAATAATTGTTGTTTTTGTCATTTTTCATATATTTGGATTCAGTCCCTTTCTAAGTAATTAGGCTTCTAGCACTTTAACTACGAAATTCATAGAAATTAGCAATTAGCTATGAAATTCACTCTATTAAGCTTTAAGTATAATGTCTCATGCACTCAGCAAGTGCGTCATTATTGATGGTTTTATAACTTTGTTAACTTTATTTCTCAAGCATCTCACACAGAGCTTTCCAAATACTTTTTTCTTGCAGCTAATTCACCAAATTTTCCACAACCACAAACTTAATTAGCTAAATTTAGGCTTCACCATGTTCTGTTTTGAAGGTATCAAGGTAAGACTTTAAACGAAGTTCTTTAGAAAAGAATCCCTTAAACCACTCCTGAACTGTCACTCTTTTAAACAATGCTGGTGTTTGCTCATTAATCAAGCTGGGTGCAGGACATATTTCACCATCAAACCTTGGTGAGTGGAACGAGGCGATTGAGAGTCTTTCCTGTTGAGAGTTCACAGTTGCCCGATGAAGGATGCTACGGTATTCACCATTGGTTATGATCTGCAATATAATGCACAATAACATTATTAGCCAAGTCATTTAGCTTTCTTCTACTGAAATACGAAAGTCAATAGGTAGGATTCATCTTTAACATTCACATTTACACACACTTTTGAGAAAATGCATGCAAATATGATATATATTGCTTCTTAATTAAGTTGAAAGTATGTTTAGATTCAACTATAACTATTTGTCACCTCTAAAATGTCTCCAATGTTGACAACAAAGGCATTTGGGAGGGGCTTGACAGGAATCCACTTCGCGTTCTTCTTAATCTGGAGACCTTCAACATCATTAACTTGTAGGAGAATGGTTAGACCGGTGCCATCCGAATGAGGGGTAAGGCCAATGACCTGATCTGGTTGAGGACATGGTGGATAATAGTTCATCCTCATTGTTTGCCTTATACCGTCAGTGAATAAATCTCTCATTTCCTCAGCTCTAATTTTCAGAACTTTTGCCATCTGCTCAAGGATTGCTATAGCTAATTTTTTTACTTCTGATGAGTAACTCTCCAACGTTTCTCTGCATTTACGAAGAGAAAGGTCCCTCACAAATTAAAATAATTAATTGAAATAAATGTGCTGCAAGAACTCGCAAATAAATGTACATGTACACCAAATAGAGAGAGGAAAGATGACCTGAAAGGAAAAGGGAGCTTTGGAAATAAGTGAGGCTTTCTCAAATGACCTGGTTGAGTAACCAGAAAGAAAACATCAGCCCAATCAAGCTTTTGCTCCTCAGATACAACAAATTGCTGTCCAAATCCCTCAACTTCTCCAGGATACTGCCAGAATTTTTTTTTCTCTTCCTTTGGGAGGTTGAAAAACTCCTGAACTTGTATCTTCATTTTTTCTAATAATGAAGAGCTCACTCCATGATTTACCAACTGTGATAGTTCAGCAAATGAAAGCATGCACAAAAACTAATTAAGTCTATATGTAAAAATTAGGTGGGTGGTTATGTCTTCATTTTGAGCATTGAAGCCATTTCTGAAAATAAAAATTCATCATAATTATATTTATATGTAAAATCAACATAATTTCCATCAAGATTATTGGTGTAAAGAGGTAAGTCCCGAACCACTCATCACAATTTCTAGCAAAGATTGTTCAAAATATATTTTCTAAGCTATTATTCATTTTAATTATTACAATAAGTAAAATAATTTAGACTTGGGAGCAACATATACTCTTTTGAAAAAAAAATTCAAAATTTTAGTGGGCCTAAGGTGATTTATAAATAAAATAAAATAAAAATAGAAAGTTTGAAGGTCTAAAATAAAAATTAAAAAAAAAAATTATGAATAAGGTATAAAAATATATGTATTATTAAAAAAATTCAAAAGTTTAAGGAGTAAATGAGTTGTCCCAGTGTAGATTTTAAGATACAATATAATTTATACTTTATAAATAAAATAAAATAAAATAAAATAATAAAATTTTGAGATCTAAAATTGAAAATATTTATGAATAACATGAAATATATACTATAAAAAAAATTTAAAAGTTTAGAGATTAAAATATAAATTATTTGTATACGGTTAAAAAATGTATATAAAATTAAAATATTTAAAGAAATTTAGAGACAAAAACGAAATTTTAAAAGTTTAGGGGCCCTAAATTAGAGATTAAATTATATATATATATATATATATATATATATAATCAGTGTAGCTTGGATCTGGTCATTTTCAACTCCAACATAGCTCATTTAGACATATTTTTGTTGGAGTTATTTATCAGCTTATGAATAATATAGAATACTTTTTTAATATTGTGCTTTTTTCTAATTTCGTATTTAAAACTAAAAATGTGAAATTATATTTTATTTTACCCAAAAATGCGATAAAAATGCGTGTTGTATTTTGATGACCTTAGATAAGCTATTTCTTGGTTCTCCCATAACCAGATTATACACACACAAAAAAAAAAAAAAAAAACCCGGAGCAAATGGATCAATTCATTCAATTCAAATTGAAACAACTGATTATAATAGTGATATCATCTTTTATAATTTATTAAATTTAAAAAATGCAATACAAAAATGAAGATATTTAAACATAGAGTTTTCATAGGTTTGATATGATGTGCAGAATCCCTTAAGGGCAAGCACAAAGCATACGATTTGGTAAAAAAAAAAAAAAAAACATAAAGCATACATCTGCTACTTATAAATTGTAAATAAAGTTGTAAATATATAGAACTAAGATTTGTAAAAAAAATACCTTATGTTGAAATTTGAAATAAAATTACAAAAATATGTAAATTCTAAGATACAGAATCAAATTACAAGAATACATGAATTTGTAAGGAGAGAAAGATAATAACTTTGAGCAAAGAAGGTTTTTAAAGGATACTTCGTATGTCTATATTCTAAGCTCTTTCGCATTGTGTTCTTTTTTGAAGGAGAGCCTCAGAGGCAGAATTACTCATACACTTGCCCCCTTAAAAAAAATTCTTCTAATATATATATATATATTGTGTGTTAACTCCCCCTCAAAATAAGCCCCAGCCCCTCCACCATCCCCCACAACCACTACCACCACCACCACCATCCAATACTAAAATAATGGGCTATTATATTTTTTATCACCCCTTGCAATATTTTTCTAGTTCCTCCCCTGGAGAGCCTGCCTATTTATAGAATTCTTGGATAGCAGATTGGTAAATTTTTGTACAGTTTTCTCGTGATTTTTGGCGAAATTGATGGTCCAATTGGAGATTCTTCAACTTTTGTAAATTGCACAGAGTCTTTACATGGGACTTCTGTGGTTTTGTAGTATTGGCAGAGAAAGGAACAGTAAATCTATAACTTTGCAGTGTCGGCAGAGAAAAGAACAGTAAAATTCTTGTACTTTATACTTTTTTTTTTATGCAAAGGTGGCAGGATGCCAAAACAGTCGTCCTTGTTGTCATTACTAAGGTCGATGATTGGATCTTATGAGTCTGACATAGCATTAGAGGATGCCACCTGTGAAGAAGTATTACTTTCCAATATTTGCTTTATTACTGAAATATAGTCTTTCGGAGTCTTTGCAGCTGCAAGAAAAGCTTGAGCATGAGACTTCTAGGATAGGAAGGTTGAAATTGTAGATGGAACTAGCAAACAACCATGTTTGGTAAGCCAGTTTTGAACAACATCTTTGGAGATCTTATTATGGAATGAGTCCCACCATTTTATTTTGAATTTTCTAGTGAGAATAAGTATAACATATTGCTGGTGATATTCAAAATACCATGCATATACCATGGTAAGAAAAATTTGGAAAAGAAAAGAAGAAGAGGTGTGAACCTTTTTCTGTTTCTGATGGTTTGAAATTTTCTCGGAACATGATATAACATATTCTTGAACCTTGGGAGATAAAATATCTGGTAAGGCTCCATAAAAGTTCCACCATTGAATAAACCAAGAAGGGATTTTTATAGTGATTATGTTTGTACCAATATATATTAGCCAAGAATTGCTTCCCTTAGGGTTTTAGAGGAAAAAGATATTAAACCATACTTGTTGGTAATCCTAATAGAAAGAGATCTTGCATACTCCACCTGCACCATACAAAATATTTTCCATTCTTAAGATTGGGGAAGAGACCTTTTAGCCTCAAAACCCTTTCCTACTGATTTTAAAACCAAATTAAACCATTGCAAGTTTTATTCATATTGGGATTACCAATAAGCATGGTTTAATACCTTTCTCCTCCAAAACCCTAAGGGAAGCCATTCTTGGCTAATATATTTTGGTACAAATATAATCACTACAAAAATCCCTTCCTAGTTTATTCAATAGTGGAACTTTTATGGAGCCTTACCAGATATTTTTTATCTCCTATGGTTCAAGAATGTTATATCATGTTCTAAGAAAATTTCAAACCATCAGAAATAGAAAAAAGGTTCACACCTCTTCTTCTTTTCTATTCCAAATATTTCTTATCCTAGGTATGTGCATGGTATTTTGAATATCACCAACAAGATGTTATGCTTATTCTCACCAGAAAATTCAAAGTTAAATGGTGGGACTCATTCCAGAATAAGAACTCCAAAGATGTTGTTCAAAACTAGCTTACCAAACATGGTTGTTTGACAGTTCCATCTATAATTCATTCCAACCTTCCCATCTTGAAAGTCTCATGCTCAAGCCCTCCTTGCAAGTGCAAAGACTCTGGAAGACTATTTTTCAATAATGAAGTAAATATTGGAAAGTAGTACTTCTTCACAAGTGGCATCCTCTCATGCTGAGTCAGGCTCGGAAGATCCAATCATCCACCTTGGTGATGACAATGAGGACGACTACGTTGGCATCTTGTCACCTTTCCGTTAAAAAAAGGTATAAAGTACAAGAATTTTACTATTCTACTTTTTTGTCGACACTGCAAAGTTACAGATTTATTGTTCCTTTCTCTACCGACACTACAAAACTACAGAAGTTCCATGTGAAGACTCTGTGCAATTTACAAAAGTTGAAGAATCTCCGATTGGACCATCAATATTTCCAGAAATCACAGGAAAGCTATACAAAAATTTACCAGTCTGACATTCAAAAATTCTATAAATAGGCAAGCTCTTCTTTAGAAAGAATAGAACACTAAAGAGCTTATAATATAGTAACTCACATATTGAGTATTCTACTATTTTTTTCTCTATCAACACTGCAAATTAAGTTATAAATTTATTGTTCCTTTCTCTACCAACACTACAAAATTACAGAAGTCCCATGTGAAGACTCTGTACAATTTACAAAAGTTGAAGAATCTCCAATTGGACCATCAATTTTTTCAAAAATCACGAGAAAGTTGTATAAAAATTTACCACTCTTACATCCAAGAATTCTGTAAATAGGTAGGCTCTTCTTCAGAAAGAATAGAACAATAAAGAGCTTAGAATATAGGAAACTCACATATTGAGTACCCTTGTAAAACTTTCTTTGCTTAAAGTTATTCTCTCTTTCCATACAAATCCCTGTATTCCTACAATTTGATTTTGTATCTTAGAATTTACATATTTTTGTAAATTTCTTACAAATTCCAATGTAAGGTATTTTCTTTACTAATCTTAGTTCTATATATTTACAAATTTATTTACAATTTATAAGTAGCAGACGTATGTTCTGTGTTTGCCCTTAAGGGATCCTGCACATCAAAAACTTGTGAAAACTCTGTGTTTAAATATCTTTATTTTTGCATTGCATTTCATTTCACTATTTTATATCCTCTGATCTTCGGGAACTATATATATCCATCAAATTTTGCCCACTTTAGCTATATGTATACAATTTTTATTGTTTTATAACATTATTGAAACTAATTTTTAATTTTTTATATCCTCTATAGCTATATGTATACAATTTCACTATTTTATATCCTCTGATCTTCGGGAACTATATATATCCATCAAATTTTGCCCACTTTAGCTATATGTATACAATTTTTATTGTTTTATAACATTATTGAAACTAATTTTTAATTTTTTTTAAACATAATTTTTTCCTTGTTATTTTTGTTTAATAAATTTCATATAAATGGTAGGATAAGTAATAATTCTACGTTCAACAATAAATATAGCAATCCATTTCAAGTTTGAACTTCAATAAATCCTAAACCACTTAAACCGATTGATCCAAACCTATTTGAAAATTATACATTCTGATAGATTATAAAGTTTAAACGGTCGGTTTCTCTTCAAACAAAATCAATAAATAGAGTTGGGTTGAAAAATTTTAGTCTCAAACCACCTATCTGAAACCATGTGCGGCACTACCTATTAACATTACCGATTAATCCAAAGGGCAATTACATGAACTGAATTGAAAACGAGTTTCAATTAGTTGTCAAATATGTGAAAAACAGAAGTAGAAGAAGAATAGAGAGAGTGTGTGTACCTGGAAGAAACCCCATTCTTTGCAAGCAAAATGGAGCTTAGCCAATTCAGAATCCATGGATTGTTGATCATATAATCTTTGCAAATCTATAACAGGAACCTCAGGTAATGAACCATCTTCACTAGCAGCAACAATGGGATGATCTTCATCAGGGCGTATATATCTTGGAGGAATAGTAACCAAAGGCTCCTTAGCCAATTCTTGGACACATGGAACCAGCAGAGAGCTTCCAACACTGCTTCCTTTTGATGCCATGCTCTATTTAATTTGCTAATTGCTATTGCTGCTAAAGCCTGTCCAGGAGAGGCTAATTATAAAGAAAAGACAGAAAAAAATTAAATGGACAAAAGTCAATAAACATGGGTCAGTAAGTATGAATTTTAATTTTTCAATTCCTAACTTTGATTTTTAAAGTTTTTCGTTTGATTTGGGTTATTATGTTGAAAGTTGTTGTTTCAACTTTCAAAGGTTTAGTTGTTTTTCTTCAGTTGTTGTTTTCCGGACTTTTCAAAATTAGAAAAAATGATAATAGTTTGTCTCCACTTAGAGTTGGATACATAAACTATCAATTAGTCAGTTTCAACAAAAAAAAAAAAAAACTATCAATTAGTCTTTTATAATTAATATATTTTTTATTTATTCAAAAGTTTTACTTTTGAGAAATTTAAGTCAATAACTATATATTTGAACAATGTTTTATTTCAACATTATCAGCTAACAAAATTTGATACTAGGAAATTTTTTAGAAAAATATGATAAAATTTGATAAGGATGTGCCCAATCCCCTCTGTTTAAACTCATATCTCAAATTCAATTTTAACTCCATACAATTATTTTCTCAATTCTTACCATTTACAACCAATAATTGATAGAAGAATTAACATTGTTACTTAAGTGGTGTTTAGTAAAACTAAAAATTAAGTGCTGAAAATTTAAGTTTTGAATTTTAAGTGCTGAATAAAATAAGTGATAAAATTTTTAAACAGTAAAAATATTTAAAAATTTAATCACTTATTGTATTCAGTATAAATTTTAAGTTAAAAATTTTGACTTATCATTTTAAGTGGTTTTTGACTTAATTTAGATTTTTAAGACGTAATTATTAAACAAACTTAAAATAATTAAATGCTAAAAATTTTAATTTTAAGTGTTGAATAATATTATCAAACATCACCTTAGTTTGGTAAAGCAAGATATAGGATCCTATTATCACTCTTTTAATAATAAAGGAAGTGGTTAAATACACTCTAAAAATTTTAAATACACTCTATATATATATATATATATATTTTGGATGTAATAAAATTACTAAAGTACCTCCTAGAATCTTTTCCTTAATAAAAACTTATAAATATTAAATATTTTTTCCCTTATTAAAATTATGAACATTAAATGGTAAAACTCTCTCTTTCTATATATATATATATATATATATATATATATATATATATATATATATATACACCAAATTAAAAAATAATAATTTATATTCTTATAGTAAAAATTAAAAAGAAAAAGAAAAGATTATATCATTTTAAAATAAATATAATATTTTGAATTAAAAAAATAATAACACCAATACCAAATGAAATAAAATAAGAAAGTTTTATGTCTGTGTTATATACATATAGAGAGAGAGAGCTTTTTTTTTCTAATTTGTATTACAGATTTTTTTTAAAAATTTATGTTACAGTTTTTTTTTTTTTTTAATTTGAGAGATTTTTTTTTTTAATTTGTGTTATAATTTTATTTTTTCTATTTGATGCTATATAGAGAGAGAGAGAGAGAGATGTCAACAATAGCAAGCTATTGGCTTGCTATTTTTGACAAAAGCAAGCAATCAGCTTGCTTTTGTCAAAAGAGTCAGTGCCAACTTCTTTAAATGCGTGCATGAGCGTTTTTAATGCGGTATTAGTTGCCTGTAAAAGGCAGCATCATCAAATGTAAAATATATCACAAATTTCAAATAGAGAGAGTTTCTAATGAGAGAAAAATAGAGAGTTTTATTTAAATTGTTTTTCTCCTATTTTCAAGAGGGATTAATGTTGTTATCTCCTTGCAATTTAGAGAGAATGTTGTAATTCCTATTATTTCTCATAGTGGAGTTCTTCTATTTTTACCTGTGGTTTTTCACCCTAATTTATTTGGGGTTTTCCACGTAAAATCTGTGTGTTCAAATCATTTTTATTATTTTCTCAAATTATTAGTTGCAGTCTTGCTCTAATCCGGTGTCAATTTCCGCAGCAAGTGATATCAGAGTTGTTGGTTTTAATTTTTCTTGAAAATTAATAATATGCTCTGTGGTTGCAGTTTTGACTGATATTCCACATCAAAAAAAAAATTTCTCGAAAAATTATTGATGTGAATAGTATTCTGAGGTACTGTGCAATTTGACACTATTCATGGATACGGGTACTGTTCATACATACAGTTACTATTCACGTGAAATAGTGAGAGCAGTATTTTGCTGAAAAGCATACTGTAATAAAAGCAATGGCGGCAAAATTTGATATTGAAAAGTTCAACGGGAGAAATTTCTCACTGTGGAAATTAAAGATGAAGGCGATATTGAGAAAAGATAATTGCCTTGTGGCTATCAGTGAAAAGCTAGCGGGACTCACAGATAATAAGTGGAATGAGACGGATGGCAATGCTATTGCAAATCTTCATCTGGCAGTTGCAGATGAGATATTGTCTAGCATAGAGGAGAAGAAAACTACGAAGGAGATTTGGGATCTTCTCACAAAATTGTACGAGGCCAAATCACTTCACAATAAAATTTTCCTTAAGAGAAAATTGTACACTCTGCGGATGTCAGAATCTACTTCGGTGACAGAGCACAATAATACCTTAAATACTCTATTTTCTCAACTCACATCATTGGAGTATAAAATAGAGTCACAGGAGCGTGCTGAACTTCTGCTTCAAAGTCTACCAAATTCGTATGATCAACTCATCATCAATCTGACACATAATACAAACAATCTAATCTTCGATAATATTGCAGCTGCTATTCTGGAAGAAGAAAATCAACGTAAAAACAAGGAAGACAGGTTGGCCAGTTCGCAGCAAGCAGAGGCATTGACGGTGATGAGAGGGAGATCAACAGAGTGTGACTCAAGTGGGAGCCAAAATCATGGTAGGTCCAAGTCAAAAAGTAAGAAGAACCTGAGGTGTTACCACTGTAACAAAAATGGTCACCTGAAGAAGGATTGCTGGAGTTTAAACAAAAATTTTGGTCCTCAAGGAAATGTAGTATCTACCTCAAATAGAGGTGAAGTTTTGTGTTGTGAAGCAGCAACGACTTCAAAAGGTAGAAAAAGATTTGTTGATGTATGGCTCATTGATTCTGGAGCCTCATTTCACATGACCTCTCGAAGAGAATGGTTCCATCATTATGAACCTGTCTCTAGAGGATCTGTGTATAGTTGTAATGATCATGCCTTGAAGATTGTCGGTATCGAAACCATCGACTTGAAGTTCCATGATGGTACAATTCGCACTATTCGAGAAGTGCGGCATGTGGAAGACCTGAGGAAGAACTTAATGTCATTAGGTCAGCTGGACGACCTTGACTGTAAAGTTGTAATTGAAAAAGGGATCATGAAAGTGATTCGAGGCGTGCTTGTACTTATGAAGAGAGAAAAAGTAGCTGTCGGACTGTACATGCTGAAGGGAGAGACCTTGCTAGAAGGAGAGGCATCAGTTGCTTCAAGTAGTTCAAGTGAAAGATTTGCAACAGCGTGGCATCAAAAACTTGGGCATATGTCTGAGCAAGGAATGAAAATTCTTGTAGAGCAAAATCTACTTCCAGGACTCACTAAGGTGTCCTTACCTTTATGTGAGCATTGCATGACAAGTAAGCAGCACAGGTTGAAATTTAATACATTAAGTTTTAGAAGTAAAGAAATTCTAGAGCTGATTCACTCTGATGTATGGCAAGCACCAGTTCTATCCCTGGGAGGAGAAAAGTACTTTGTGTCATTCATAAATGACTATTCCAAGAGATGTTGGGTATATCCTATCAAAATGAAGGCAGATGTATTTTCAGTCTTCAAAATGTACAAAGCGTGGATGGAGCTTGAATCTGGGAAGAAGATCAAGTGTCTGAGGTCAGATAATGGAGGAGAATATACCAGCAAGAAGTTTGTTGAGTTTTGTGATCATGAAGGCATTAAAAGGCAGTTCACTACAGTATACACTTCTCAGTAGAATGGAGTGGCAGAACGGATGAACAGAACCTTGTTAGAAAGAACAAGAGCAATGTTGGGAGCTGCAGGCTTGAAAAAATAATTCTAGGCAGAAGCAGTCAATATCACCTGTTATGTGATAAATCGTGCCTCATCAACTGCAATTGAGTTGAAGACACAGATGGAGATGTGGACTGGGAAGCCAGTGGATTACTCAAACCTCCATACATTTGGAAGTCCAGTGTATATGATGTATAATGCCCAAGAAACCACAAAGCTGGATCCAAAATCTAGGAAATGCTTATTCTTGGGGTATGCTGACGGAGTAAAAGGGCATCGCCTGTGGGATCCCACTGCCCGCAAGGTTATTGTCAGCAGGGATGTTATCTTCACAGAAGATAAACTACAGAAAGAAGAAGGTGATGATAGCACTGTGAAAGAAAAGTCAGAGACTACAGTGATACAGGTGGAAAAAGAGTCTGAACAAAAGGATTCTTTTGAAGCAACACCGGAGCATGAGAAACAAGAACCAGTTGTACCCGAAGAGCCAGAAATTCGACGGTCAGCTCGTTTGAGAAAATGACCAAATTGGCACTCGGAGTATGTAATGGAGAGCAATGTTGCATACTGTCTTCTAACTGAGGATGGGGAGCCATCAACTCTCCAAGAAGCAATGAACAGTTCAGATGCATCTCAGTGGATGGCAGCAATGCAAGAGGAAATGAAAGCTCTTCATAAAAACAAAACTTAGGAACTTGTGTCGTTACCACAGGGAAAAAAGCCTATTGGAAATAAATGGGTGTATAAGATCAAGCGTAGCAGCGATGATCAAGTGGAACGGTATTGATGTGCCGAAACGCACACTAACTACTGCAAGTGCACAGGTCGTATCAAGTAATAAAGTGATGAGTTGAGTATCGTTTCCCACGAGGAATGCTTATAATTACTAGCTCAAACTTCAACTATTGTCTAGTCAATAATCAA
>CATKHJ010366957.1:0-11480 GCA_949750685.1 Vernicia montana | reverse complement strand
TTCTCATAAATCGCTAATTTTTCATTAACAAAGTGAATTTGGGAAAAACTTATAAATTCATATCCAAATCTTAAATTGATTCTAGAATCATGAAATTAACATCATATTAACCATATAGCATCATTCAAACATCAATAACATCAATTAAATCACAAACTTCTCTTATAACATCAATTATGCCTTCAAAAATTCAACTTTTGTATAAAATCACCATAATTCATTTTAACACTTCCAATCCACTTTTCCATACCCCAAATGATCTTAGATAGCATTAAAATTAATTTAGAACAATTCCTCCCTCTAAATCAAGAGAGGTCGAACCATATGGAGGAAATTTTCTTCAAATGGTTTTCATGCTTATTTCTTTCCATACACTTTCAATTCCATGCTTTAATTTGTATAATCCATCAAAAGAAATCCAAAACATATCCTCATTGATGTTCCTTAATTAATTCCATCCATAACAATGAATAGAAAAAGAAATAATCACCAATCATCCAACAAAACCAAACTTGAAACCATAAAGAGAAACAATAAGCACTAATTCTTACCTTAGGCAATTAAAATTTGCTACTTTAGAAACTATGAACAAGATGAAGACTTTTGGTGTTTTGGGAGGATTTTCTTTTCTTCTTTTGGTAAAGAATGGGACGGCACTAAAGTGAATGAAAAAGTAAAAATTTTGTTTTATGTATCATTAGTTTGGATGGTGATGATTTTAGGACTATTACATCAAATGGCATAGAAAGAATTTGGTTCAATGGTCTTGATTTGCTTATCACCAATGGCCATGATGTGCCTTAGGTGTTATATGAATATGCATAGGTGATTATGTGAGTAAAACAAAATAGTGAATGTGGTCATGTTGTAGAGAAAGATGAAGAGTTCAATTAGCACAAGTTGACTTTTAGTCAACTTTGGAGTTCTTCTAGCCAAAACAAACTCTCCCACCATTTCCTCGTCTAATAATTACCAAATAACTTAATAAAAATACAATTATACTAACTTAAATAAGTCATGGGCCGGCCATTTCATTATCTTGGGCTTGGAAATCCAAAAATCCATTTTAAGGCCCAACCGAACCATTTCCCGTATCGTAAAATTTTCCCGTAATTTTTCTTCGATCCTTTTTCACCAGAATAATTTTATATCACTTCCCATATCATAATATACACTATTAACATTGATACCTTACTCCTTTCAATCAAATTAAACATATAAAAATTCATATAACATCAAATATCCAAACCGAGCACTTTACACACAACATAAACAAATGTATCGATTCATTCCCATTATGATATCTATAATGTACTATCTATAGAATACATATATTTCATATCATTTCATAGCTCAAATGGGCTATGGAAATCTCGGGTATTACAGTTAACTTGTAAATTATAAATTTTAAGTTGTCGAAACTTTTAAATTTTAACTTTTAAAAATAAATTAAATAAAAAATAGAGATGGATTTATCATCAATTTAACTACTATTTTTAAATTTTAAAAAAGAATTTATTAACAAATTAGCAACAGATTTTTGAATTTTGAGATGAAAATTTTCCGTTGTTGAAATTAGCAACATAAAAGAAAATAACGACAAAAATAATCTGTCTTTATTTTGCGTCGGATCATTAAAATAACATCGAATTATAAATAGCGATAAGGAAAAGGAATTATTTTGTCTTTTTGTCACTATTTGTAGTTAGTGATGAAAAATTTTATTGCTAAATCACAATTTTCTGGTAATGTTCTTGGAGATGAATGAACTGATGATTGGGTAGTTAAAAAAAATCCTTTCAAGTCACCCTGAGAGATTTGAAGCTAAAATCTCCTCTCTTGAAGACTCCAAGGACGTGTCAAAGATTTCAGTTTTGGAACTGATAAATTCATTTCAAGCTCAAGAGTCAAGAGTAGAGAAGTGCTTTTAGACTTGCATATGCTACTTCTGAAAGTGCATTTCAAGCAAGGTATTATGACAAATGGAAAACTGTTTATCAAGTGGTGGCAGTAAAACATTCTAACAAGAATGACAAGCAGAAGAAATATGCTAACAACAAAGATGGAGATAAAAAGAAGTTTTTTCCTCCCATTGGGCGCTGTGGTAAGAACAACCATCAAGAAAAGTTTTGTTGGAAGAAAGCCAAATTTGGAATCTGCAACAAAGTTGGTCATATTGATAGATATTGTAGAAAAAAGAAACATCTATTTCAATAACAGATCATTGAACAAGCCAACTTCACTGAGGACCAAGAAGAGCAAGACCATACGCTCTTTATGGCATCTCAGTCCTTTTCTGCAATCAGTAGTGACATTTGGTTTGTAGATAGTGGGTGCATAAGTCACATGGAAGTAGAAGAAAGCACTTCCAGCTATCTTGATAAATCCTATACAACAAAAATTAAGCTCTTTCAGCTATCGTAACATGATACTGATTTCGTCCGTGAGTGAGTGGTGAATTTATCTTGATATTACGATTGGATTTTGATGTTGAGCTACAAAAGGAATGATAGATTATAAAGAAGATTAATTCACAGTGGAGAATTCTAATGAAAATTTGGGCAATGGACAAAAGCAAGGAGCCTACTGAATCACTATCAATTTATGTGCTTTAATGTCTCTTCCTGATATATATGAATTCGTGCATGCAATAAATAATTTCAACTTATATTAATTATAAACATATGCATTTTTTTTTAAATTATAATAATTAAATATAACATTAAATTTGATAATAAATATAATTTTTACACACATATATATATAATGAAGATGTAAATTTAAAATAATACTATATTATAAATTTTTATTTTGATTGATTTTTCGTTAGGCAATTGATTATTATATGTTATTATTATTATATTAATACTAAATAAATTATAATGGTAACTTTTTGCTCAAATAAAAATTTAAATATGTTTCAATTGAACTTCAAAGATGTGTTTTATGATAATTTTTTTGTGCTTTATGCACAATAAAAAAAAAAATTTGAGTTAAATTTTTAGGTTTATATATTTTTTTAAAGTAATTTTAGTAAAATAGTAACAAACAATTGTAATAAAAATATAATTTTTCTCTACAATTATGCATAAAAAAGATAAATGAAAAAATTTATATTTATATGAAATAAAAAAAAAAGGTACTATATTTTTTGAATAAAGGAGATAAATAAAACAATTTGAACAAATAGAAAAAAACTAATAGAATAGTGAATGAACATAATTTTTATAAAAATATTTATTTATATATAAGTGCAACTACTTTTCATAATTTTTATTGAAATGGAATGCAATTAGAATCTGAACTAATTTCTTTTCCTTCTTTTACTAAAAATCAGCCAGTGTCATTAGTCTTGTCTCTCTGACAAGTTAAGTTTTGTCTTGTCTATGTGACGAGTTCTTCCTTTAGATCTTTTTTCTAGCAATCTGTCCTTTTACTTGCTTGCTTTCGTCCTTGTTCTCATGGTTGAATCTAGTCATAGGAGATTGCAACTAGATGACAATTACCAACAGTTATCACTAGATGACGATGATGAGGAGAGTCTGGTGATTGAGGAGCTAGTGGAGAGAGACAACTAATTTGCGATGGACATTAGTGGGCCGATTTTTGATAGATCGATCTATTAACTTTATCGCTATGAAGAGTACCCTTGCCTCTATCTGGAGCCCTGTAAAGGGAGTCTGTATAAAAGATCGGGGTCCAAATCTTTTCCTATTTCAATTTTTTCATTCTTTGGATTTGGAAAGGGTGGTGGCTAGTGGCCTATGGACTTTTGACCAACATATTCTACTTTCCAAAAGGTTGGACGAGGGAGAGCAACCAAAATCAGATGAATTTTGGGTTCAAGTGTATGACTTACCGGTTGCCTTCGTGTTAGAAAGAGTGGCAAAAGACAATGGCAATTTTGTAGGGCAGTTTGTGGAATCAGACCCTAATAATTTTAGAGGTATATGGCATAACTATATGAGAATAAAGGTAGCTATGAATGTCAAGAAACCCCTCAAGCGTAGAATAAAAATTAAGAAAACTGGTAAGGATTGGACTTGGATCGAATTCAAATATGAATTGCTTCCCATGTTCTGCTTGTTTTTGTGGTTTATTAGGTCATATGGATAGATTTTGTGAGAAATTCTTTGTTTCCAGATAAGAACATTGAGAAACTGTTTGGTAATTATCTTCGAGCTCCTGCCCGTCATTCGTCCACTCCCCATGGTGAATGGCGGCTACGAAACTCAGTATCAGAAGTTGCAGGAGCCGATCAATCTAACAGTCAGGAAGACATGGTTGTTGATATGGAAAGCCAATCTGCAAAGGCGAAATCAAAGGGAAAAGAGATTGTTAGAGATAATTGTTGAAATATTGAATTGATAGTCAAATATTCTTGTAATTATCTTTTTTTATTCTTTCTTATTCTAGAGACAATATAGCTGTATAGCTTGATTTTAGGAATCAATAGCTAGAATATAGGATCTATACCTTTGGCCCATCTCTATATGTACTGTACAAGTTCATTAAGAAATATAGAACATAAAACATATTCTTCTCAAAACTTTGTTTTCAAGTTGGTATCAAAGCAGGGTTTCTTAAGGACCTCTCTCTCTCTCTCTTTTTGAACGTATTATCGATTGAACACAACAGCCAAAACTTTGAAATCTACTCACGTCACCATGAGCAAGTCAAATTTTGACTCATCTAGGAACAAATTTGCTCCTATTATTGTTCAATCAAAAGTTCATCTTTCAATGCAGGGATTATACTCAATGAGACAAATTACGATGTGTGGTCTCAAATCCTAGAGACGTATATTGCTGAGAAGGAGAAACTCTCCTTTATTCTTAAAAACTCAAAACTACCTACCGATTAGGATGATGGATATGAAAAGTGGTATGCATACAATTAAAAGGTCAAGCGATGGTTGTTGATGTCTATGTCCCCTGAAATTATGAAGCGATACATTCGCTTACCCACTGCTCGTGATATTTGGAAAGCTCTTTCTAAAGCTTTTTATGACGGAGCAGATGAATTACAAGTTTTTACTTTAAATCAAAAAGATTTCTCTGCTAAACAAAATGGCAGAGTACTATCTGTATATTATGGAGAAGTATCCAAATTTTTTAGTGAGTTAGATCATCGTGATAAGGTGATTATGGAGAGTGAGAAAGATGTTGAATCTTATCGAAAATTAGTTCAACAACAAAGGGTGCATATTTTTCCTTGAGGGATTAGATGGTGAATTTGAACAAATTCGTGGTGAAATTTTGAGAAAGGAACCTATTCCTGAATTAGAAGAATGTTATACACTAATTTGCCTTGAATCTATTCGACGCACAACAATGAATGGAGACCTTGAAAAACTGAAGCTTTAGCTATGGTGGCTCGAAATTGGTCTCCTTAAAACCAACAGGATCGAACAAAGTGCAATCATCACAAGACTACTAATGGTGCTGACAAATCCACCTACAAATGTATTCATTGTGATCAAACAAGTCATACAAAAAGTCGATGCTTTGAACTTGTGGGGTATCCAAAATGGTGGGATCATAGCCGTGATTCGAGTAAAAAGAATCCCAAGAAGACCTCTACTGCGGCGATTATTGAAACAAAGGCAAAGGATGAGGTTGCTGAAAAGGCATCAGCATTGGCAGTAGGTGCGAGCAATGGTGGTAAGGTTTTAAATATGTCTACACTTGTTTCTAATAGTGTATGGATAATTGATTCTGGTGCTACAGATCATATGAAATTTTATTTTAGACAGGTCTCAACCCTTAAACCATCATTATAAATGTTTTTTTCCACTGCCAATTATTGGGGAAGGATCCTTACCCCTCACTGATACTTTGAATTTAGATTCTATTTTAGTTGTTCCATCTTTAGATTATAATCTTTAGTTTCTCAAATAACCACTGCCTTAATTTGTGTTGTAATTTTTTGGCCTGATTTTTGTGTGTTTAAGGCTAAACATCTGAACGAGGCAAACAATTGGTTGTGGTGTTAGGCGAGGGAAGTTGTATTACTTGGACTTGGTGTCAAAGAGTTTGGACAAGTTGGATCAAGCTTTGAAGGTGACGAGTTTCGACGGGGAGAAGAAAAAATCTAAAATCTTGTTTTGGCATCGACGTTTGGGGCATACTTCTTTTGGTTACCTCAAGAAATTATTTCCTAGTTTATTTACAAAATCTGGTGTTACTAGTTTTCAGTGTGATGTTTGTGAACTTGCAAAAATCCATCGTACTTCACTTCCATTAACTTTGAATAAAAGTTTTGATCCTTTTATGGTCATACATTATGATGTTTGTGGTCCATCCAAAGTCACTACCTTGGGTGGATCACGTTGGTTTGTTACTTTTATTAATGATTGTACAAGGATGACTTAGGTGTGCTTGATGAAGTCCAAAGGTGAAATAAACTTGCAATTTCAGAGATTTCATAAAATGGTTCAAACTCAATACAATGAACATATTCAAGTCCTCAGCAGTGACAATGGAGGAGAATATATGAGTTCTGAATTGCAGCAATATTTGGAAGCACATAGAGTTATTCATCAAACTGTGTTTCAATACACCCCACCAGAATGGGGTAGCTGAGCGAAAAAATAGTCACTTATTAAAGGTTGTCTGTGCTTTATTGATAGAAGCTCAAATGTCATTATCCTATTAGGGCTAAGCACTTACTTTTGCAACGTATTTGATCAATCGAGTACCCTCAAGCACTATTGATTTTTGGACACCATCTCATGTTCTTACTAAAGCGATTATTGCTCCAGCTGTCTCAAACTTACCTCCTTATGTATTTGGTTGTGTAGCATTTGTACACCTTTATAAACATCAACATAACAAGTTGACACCTTGAGAATTACGATGTGTCTTTTTAGGGCATGCTGCTAATAAAAAAGGGTACTGATGCTATCATCCTCCAACTCAACGAATGTTTGTTACTTTGGATGTCGTTTTTCATGAAGAATCAATGTATTTTTCTTCTGAGCCTAAACTTTAGGGGGAGTACCAGAAGGAAGTTCAGACTTTAGACTATGATGTTTACATTTTTAAAGAAGGAGAACTCCCTGAACCTGGTAACCATGATATGGGTAACTGCGAAACAAGTGGTATAAATTTGGATGCTAATTGTGATGAACACTCACAAATTGGGTTAACCAATCAAAAAGTGGGCAAATTGGATTGCGGTATGCCTTTGGACCAAAGTAGTGATGCATACCCAGAAACTAAAATTATGGCTCTACCTTCATCCGAGTCCCTCGCACCACAGGCAAATAATACACCAAACCAATCGCTTACTAAGGATGTTCATGATTTAGTGTTTGAACCATTTAGAAAACAACTGCCACAACGTCACACTAGAGGTATTCCTAAACCCATATATGAACCCAATTTTTCTAGTAAGGTTAAATATCCTATGAGTCGCTATGTGTCTAACCATCGTTTGTTAGAATCAAATAAGTCATTTGTAAATCAATTATCTACTATATCTATTCCTAACAGTGTGCAAGAAGCCTTAACTGATGTTGCGCGATTTCTGCAAGTGTACAGATCATAGGCAAGTAATAGTGTATGAGTAGAGTGTTAATTCTATTGGGAAGATATTGTCAAGTACCAAAATTATAATTACTCTATTATTTAGAATATCAATTTTAAGAATTTATATTTTAAGGTAAACTAAAATTAATGCAAGTAAATGAAAATTAATTTGAAATATTATTTAAGACCTAAGATTTAGATTCATCAATTGATTACTTATGATATCTCTATATTTTCTAGATAGGATTATTCTTGTTAGAATTAATGATTAAATTTTCTTAAGTTAAATGGTGTTCTTTCTCAAGATGCATCACAAGTATTCATGTTAATCTTATTTCTACTCTCGTGGTCACAAGTAATTAACACAAACCCATCAAGCATTATGAAAATCTATTTAACAATTACAAAGTAGTATTCTTATTTCTAAGCAATACATTCCCTAGGTCAATTATCTTAATGAACTAATATTGTGTTTTCACTCTCGTTACTTCACACAATATCTTAATTCATGCAATTAATGGCCAATTAGTTTCAAGCATTAAACTCTAAGATAAAATATTAATTCCAACAATCAAACCAATCAATTAAATATAAATAATCATAGGCAAATCAAAAGATTACATCTAAATCCTAGAAAGATAAATTAGCTATTCATAGTTAAGAAGAAAGAAATAATTAAATTAACAATCAATCTAATAGAAAACATAATAACAATTTATTATTGAATTGAAGAATAAAAGTTTAGAAAGAACTCTTTTAGAGATACAATATTTGAAGTACACGAGTTCTAAAACTTCTATTCTTGATCAAAATTAAAATAGAAAGAAATGAAATTAAGAAAATATAAACTCTTTACTCAAATTTGTTTATTTGATTTAATAATACCTTGAAGGAGGGGTGGTAATGCCTATTTATAGGCAACTTTCACATTTTTTTTCCACAATCTTGCATTATTACCTGCATCATTATTATTATGACATCGTTGCTTGCATCATTAATATTATGATATCATTGCTTGCATCATTAATGTCTTGCATCATTGCCTACATCATTATCATTATAACATTATTACTTGCATCATTAATATGCTTATTGATATTGAATCCAATCATTTGTTATCATTGAACCGATTGGTTATTGCTATTGAAATGTGAACCATGAACTGTTATTGTAAATCGACCTTGAATCACTAAGCTTCACAGGTTATGGTAGTATAATCCTTACTCACTGCCTTATTTCATTATCGATTCTATTTTTTTTTTCAAGTGAGCTTTAGTTTATCGGTTAAGTTCCCGAGACGTCCTACTTCTTCAATCCTCGAAAACTCAATTGATTAATGTAATAACTCAATTCTTAATAATTATTTTGTATAGATGATGATGATGTGAACATCTAGATGCTTCATGGTAAGTGTATTGAATGGTATATATTGACTAGTATTGTTTGGGTCCATAAGACATTAAATTTTTTGCAAGACAATATTGTATTTGAGTTATGAATGTTATTGATGAGAATAGATTAGTATGGTTGACTGGTTCTGATCTTGGGAGATTGCATGATATGGTTATAGTCGATGGAGGTTCCTACGGGTTTTCAGTGGCCTTAAGCCTACCCATGCCCTAGGATCATCGCGGCTCGAAAGTCGGGTCGTGACAAACTTGGTATCAGAGCGTAAGCTAAAGTCTAGAGTTGACTGTAATAGGCTATATGAGTTGTATAGAATAAGAATTACCATGAAGCATAGGAAATTCCTTATTGTCAATTGAAGTCATCGTTTATGTGTGAATCTACATTATCCACATATGTTAAGAATTCTTATATGAGTTACATGTTATCATATAGATGCCACCGAGAAGAGGACGCCCTCCTCTTCGTAGGGGACCACTTTGTCCCGAAAGGAGAGCGACATCCGATGTTGCATCTATTCATAAGGTGCCGACTAGAAATAGGCGAAGGATCGAACAAGATGAAGATGATTATATGCCACCTCCTCAAGTGGATCCTATTGAGCTCTTGAGGCAAGAGATAAGAGAATTGAGGGAGGAAAACCAAGCGTTAAGACAAGCTCAACAACCTCCTCTGCCTCCACCAGTTGTACCACCGGCCCATAGAGAGGCAAGAGTTCCTCCACCTCCACAAGCCCCTATGTATGATCTAAGGGAAAGAATAGTGATTGATGAAGGTGGGGTTTCTATACAAGACTTTAAGAGGCTTAAGCCTCCGGAATTCAAGGGTGAGGAAGGTGAAGAACCTAAAGAATTTCTTGAGAAAATGGACAAGTTGGTCCGACGATTACCTTGTTCTGATGCAAGAGTAATTGAGTTGGTGGGTCTTCAACTCGAAATGGATGCATGGTATTGGTATGTTAGGAATGTGGAGGAGAGGTTATATGGTGAAAATCCTCTAACATGGGCTACCTTCAAACAAGAGTTTATGGATCAATTCCTAGCTATAGGGGAAAGGCATAATAGAGCTCTACAGTTTGAGCAGTTGAGACAAAAGCCGGGAATATCTGTCTCAAAATATGCTAGAGAGTTCAAACACCTCAGCAAATTTGATCCCTACGTAGTTCCTACTAAGGCTAGCCGTGTAGAGAGATTCAGGATGGGGTTGATAGCTCTCCTATACAATGCTTTTCTCTTTATGGATTTTCCATCTTTGGCCAAATTGATTGATAAGGCCAAATTGATGGAGGCAAGGCATAAGACAGAAAGAGCAGCTAGAGCTGAAAGGGATCAGAGGAACAAGAGTAAGAACAAGGGGCAAGATAATTAAGGCAAGGGAAAGGGAAACAGTACTCAGATGTAAGCTACTGAGGTTCCAGATCCTTCTACAGTACAGAGTCAGTCAAGAGGGGGAGGCCAAGGGAGAGGCCAAACCCGTAGCATTTTTGTGGCTTCTGCACTGAAAAATTTCAGTACTCCGAGTGCTGATCTTTTAGGAGAGAGGGTGCCCCCATTTTGGGAAGGATAATGAAAAGTGGCTCGGTTATTCGGCTTTAGGAGGAAGTCAAGGCTAGGTCAGGTTTTGGCCTTGGAGGAGGTCATTCTTGGAGGGATGATGAAAAGTGGCTCGGTTAGGTTTGGCCCTTGGAAAATTATCTTGGAAGGCTAGGTCAAGTTTAGTTTGGAAATTTATCTTGGAAGGCTAGGTCAGGTTTAGCTTGGAAAGTTATCTTGGAAGGCTCGGTCAGGTGTGGCCTCGGAGAAATTGTTTTGGAAGGTCAAGTTTGGTCTTTGGAAGACTCGGTCAGGTTTGGCCCTGGAAAGTTATTTAGGAAGGCTAGGTCAGGTTTAGCCTCAGAGAAGTTCATGCTTGGAAAGGCTCAATCAGGTATGGCCTGGAAGGTTATTTAAGAAGGCTCATTCAGGTGTGGCCTGGAAGGTTATTCTTGAAGGCTCATTCAGGTGTGGCCTGGAAGGTTATTCTGGATGGCTATGTTAGGTTTAGCTTCGGAGAAGTTCAGTTAGGAAGGCTCAGTCAGATTTGGCTTTAGAGAAAATTAGGTAGGAAGGCTTGATCAGGTTTGGCCTTTTCAAAAGGAGAAGATTGGGGATTGGCTTTTATGTGACCCATCTGTTAAGAGTCTGCCCCGGGACATGGCTTTTATAGGTGATTTGACCAATTGGTTTTGCCCTTTGATTTTGCTTGTCCAAATGACTTGGACTTTAGGGATGATATGATTTTGCCAATGAGGCTTGGATCTGGAAGGACTGCATGATTTACCAAGGAGGCTTGGATCTGAAGGGATGGTATGATCTGCTAAAGAAGCATGGGATTTGGAGGGATGGGCTTTGACTGGTTCAGGCCCTTTTTTAATCAGCACGAGAAGGCTCTGAAAGTCATGACTCGACTTTGGTTTTGCCAAGGAAACTAGGCTTTAAGGATCATGAGTCTTGGGATTTTAGTGGACTTGGCCCTTGGAAGATGAGATTTTACCAAGACGAT
>CATKHJ010366925.1:0-14889 GCA_949750685.1 Vernicia montana | reverse complement strand
AATCACCATTCTCATTTACTTATTCACATATACACATACTTGTTGAATTTAATCATCAATTCAACATTCAAACACATCATGCAATAGCATTAAATTCACATTAATACTCATGCAATAGCACTAAATCAATTGTTCATAAGGTCAGGATATTACAGAGAATCTTGAGGAGGAAGGCAATCCTCACATAAAGTAATTGAAGGAGAGTTAGTGGAAACTAGTGTAAACAAGTGAGTGTATTCTACACATTTATGTGCATGAAATTTTCTTTTTCTATCTTGAGTGAATTGCCATATCGTTATTGATACTGAACTTTTATTTCATGAATTTTCAATTCTAAATCTTTACTTAAATTTGCATTGAAACCATACCACATTTGCTTTAATAGTGATATTGTACATTGCTCGAATTCCTAGAGAATCCTATTGCTATATTGTTCCATTGATTTTTCCTATCTATCTTATCATACCTATTAGTGAATTGAACATATTTTTAATTATTGATTCTTTATTGATTGAAGTACCAAAAATGGTATAATGCTATTGTCTATAATGCAGAGATCCCCTTTTTTTGGTGTGGAAAACACCGAATTTTGTGCACAATGAAGTGACCCTTGCTAGGAGAGATTTTGAATGCCCTAGTCGTAAGGTCTAGCTAACCTTACATTATGGTATTACTTTAAAAGAGTAGCCTCTACCACTAGTGAAATTATTGATGAGTAGCGATGAAAAATTTCACGCTAATATAGTGAATCTAGATTTCTACTGAACCCTAGTACTAATACTATTAATATTGTTTCCATTGCTAATGTACTCACCATTGTTTCCATTGTTACATATATGTATATTGAACTCTTGATTTCATTGCCAAATAGAAGTGAACCGACCCCATCTGCATAATTGTTTAGAATGCATTCATAGAGTTTTACTCACTCCATTTCTCCTTTTTTTTTTACAAGACTAGTGGTTAATCAGTGTAGCTCAAGTTTTGTTATTCACTTGAAGCTGAAGGTCAATGTAAAGAATAGATATTACGTTTTGATGATTGTATAATTAGTTGTAAGAAAACATATGTATATAAAATTAGTGTAATATCTAGATGCTCCATGGTACCTAAGATTCCTAATTTAGTGCTGTAAATTGTCTAATATATATATAATGATGCTAGTGAATAACTTAATATAATTATTTTGTATAAAAGTGAAGTTAATTATTGATGTGTGAGATTGACCTTGAAAATAAATCATTATATGTGAGAAAAATATTGGGAGGATTTGTATTAACTACGAAGTTAAGGATATAAGGGAGGAAAATTATTGAAAGTGTAATTTGCTTTGTAGGTTTTGTGTTCTGAAAAAGTTATGTGTACTACCGCCATGCTGTCGGAATTGTATTGGTTTCTTAATGTGATCGAGTTCTATAGGTTTTCAGTGGCCTTAGGCCTACCCATTCCCTAGGATTGTCCCATCCCGAAAATGGGATGTGACATATTCCATACTAATAAACCTAGGCTCTGACACCACATTTGTCACACCCCGAAACCAAAGGTATGACGGTCCTAGGACATGGGTAGATTTAAGACAACCAAGCACCCGTAGAACCCAGTTCTAACTAAGGAAAACCCATAATCTAATCATATAATCAAAGAACTTCACAATCAAAACATCCTGTTAATCATTCAAAACATATAAATATACATATACATTCAATGATGTTCTCAAACTACATAGCGTTTAAAATTTTAGAAACTACAATAATATTTACAATACAAAATTTTAAAATAATACATTTAGGATAGCTTTGAGGAAGAAGAAATTTGAAGCTCAAATATCTCTATTCCTATCCTCTTCAACTCGCCTACCCGAAACCACAGACGAGGACTATGTGAGCCGTCAACTTAGTGAATTAAGAAATGCATGAGCTCTTGGGTCTCCAGTTGAACAATAGTTATATATATCTATATATAACAATAATTATCAACTTATAAGGAACAATGAACAATACAATATTTGCCCAGAACAATTAGGCACCAAGAGATCAATACGCTCAGTCAATCAATATTAACATATGGATTTCCAACAGTTAGAAAATCAACAATACAATTTTCCATTATTTAAATCTCGATAACAGATATGATAATAATGTTATTAAATATATTTAAGTGAATATTAGAAGTATATTAGATAGAATATGAGAGAAAGAATACATAATAAAAGATATTTAAATAGAAGCAGTTTATGGTGGTTCTACCATGTTATCATACATTTCATAACTCACTTGGAAAATTAATCCTTCACTTATGCTTGGATCACTCCTATATTCACAATGTTCAACAATCTAGGCTCAACTATTTTACCAAATCATCCTCTTGACCGATCTAACTCTTCTAAGGAATGATATAAGAAAGAAATCACTAGATCAAAAATCTTTCTAAGGAAATTTCTAAGAAGAAGAAGAAATATCCAAAAGGTTGGTAACACATGATTTCTTATATAGAAAGAAAAAGAGTATAGCATTAATTGTGATGGTTGACAATTGATCAGTGGTAGATAGCTTTTATTCCTAGCCACACATTTTCTGCAATATTATTCATGGTTAGGTTCTTATATCCTAAACCATGTAATCTTAGGCCACTTGTAAATAATTAACCTTAAACTTGCTTATTCATTGAGCGATGCTACTCGATAACATGCCACTCAATTTGCTTCGCCACTACTTCTTCAAATGCAATTTCATTCTCGTCATCGAAGCCTCTCGCTTCCCTTCATTCTCGAACTCATCCTCATCATTGAACTTTAAATCTTATCATTGATTCTACTCTTTCCCTTTTTAACCTTTCGCCTTGTATTTGAAAGTAAATTTTTAGAGAATACTTTTAATTTAACAATCATAACAAATACTTGAAATAATAGCACCATCAAGAAATCATGCTTACAAACATGTTTAGGAGTGAAAATTGTTGAAATATTGAATTAAACTATCAAAATTTGGGATTTACTGTCTGAAAAATGGAAGAACTGATGAGATGGAGGAGGATTCAAACTATAAGTGTTCTAGGGTAAAATGCCTATAGGAGTGTTCTATTCTAGAATGCTCCTCCCTCAGCTTTACTTTTATTTTCTTGCTTGTTTGGCAAGCCTAATGCAACCTTGATGCCTAGACGGACCCCCAGAGCGTGGAATCAACCCGGAAATGATGCCAATTGATGATAAGAAGTAAACAACTTTATTTTGAATGCTATTTATTTACTTGCTAGGATTTGAAGCAATTTGAAAACCCCTATTTACTTTTACACAATTTAAATACTTGTTTGTGCATGTCTTGTTGTTTAAATACTTCAAATGCATCAAAACCTTTTGAAAATCAATGTGAAAAGATTGGCATATCAATCCCAAACAAACCACAGAAGTAGGATCCAACTCCCAAACCCAAATCTCTAGGGATTTAGGTTCACTATGGGGGTTGGGTACTACAAAGGACCTCTTAGCTAACCCAATCTCTTACTAGTGTCTCGATTTTATTGAGTAGCGACTCCCGTTCCTTACCCAACCTGTGATAAGCTAGGTTAACTGTGCCAAAGCATATGCTGAAAATTGAGTGTGGTGCCTAATAAGCACTCACAGTGGCGACTCCATTTGGGATACGAATGAGAGTTGGTCTAATTGGTTCTAGTTTGGGTCTGATATCCATTTCTGGAAGCATTTGCATCATTACACTACACTACACCACATGCACTACTTACCTTTTAACCCGATTGAGGTTCGAAGTGGTGAACTTGTGTTAACTCGATTCAATGAATTCATTAGAACCAAAGTCACTTGCTGACAAATACCTTTATGATAGACGATTTCATCAAAGGTATATCAAATGGTATTACACAACTGTTATTACTAGTGGAGCCCATTGGAGGTTAGTTTGAGATGCCATCGGTGAAAGCCATAACTTTTCAACCCAACTTAGCTTATGTAATGGCTAATAGAAATTTCTTCTAGGATGGTTTGCACCTTGTTAAAGTTTTCTCTTTCTTTAGATGGTGTAAACCTTAATTCTCTTTGGTGAAATCCATGGTTTTTATCAGCTCAAAAGGATCTAGGTTTATGCTATCTTAGTTGTGTGTTGCCTGTTCTATATATCAAACTGTTGATAGAATTCGCAAGCCTTGCTTTCCCTATATTGATTGCTAAGGCTTAGACCAAAAATCCTAGAAAGAATGAATTGACCAACGTGTGTGGGTGGCATAAGGTTGGAAGGTTCAACTACTGAATGTGTGTGTGATTCTTTACTTACTGTAAACATACATCATGCTAGTCTAAGTCATGCATCATGACTAATCCCTTGTGGATACATGTAATACCCCAACCCTATATTAGTTATATGTGCCTAAGATTTGTATGAGTATATGTGTTTTTAAGTGATAAATGTGCCTAAGTTATTGTTAGATATATGTATTAAACCTTTATTATGCATATGTGTTCATTGTTGTTCCTTTAAGTTAATTGGCTTTTAAATGGTCGGATGGAGTGAGTTATGAATTTAAAATGATTGCCAATTGAATGAATGCAAGTATTATTGGGCTAGGAGTTAGTTTGAAAGTGTGGAGGCAAAAATGAAGGAAAGAAATGAAGAATTGGACACTAAACAAAAAGGGACAGCCTTGAAATAATGTGCACTGCCATGCACTAAGGGCCATGCATGGCCGTGCACAAAAATTTGAATCTATCCGAATTTCTTTTAGCCGACTTTGAGTGCATTTAATGCACCCTAACTACCCCCATCTGATATTTCCAGACCCCTAACCCTCTATTTAATGTATCTAACCATCCCATTTCTTCATCTTCTTCATCTTTTCTTCTTCTTACTTAAATCTAAACACCTCTATTAGTAATTCATCCAAGATTTCTTCTATAGATTTAGAGTTGGGTTAATTGCTTAAGGGGTTGTTCTTCCTTCAAATTAGTCCAAGTAATAAGATATGTGTTGTTTAAATTCTTTTAGTTGATTTTAAGTTACAAATGAGTAATAATTAAATCTATAATTGAACTTTGAGTTAGATTTTGCTTAGTAGATGAGCTTATATGTGATTAATATTAAGATTGAGCAAGTTATTAGTTTCTTTATGATTTCTATTGAGCAATTGATGATGATATGGTGATTAGAAGAGAATTAGAGTTAGATGGATTCTTTGTTAATTTGGAAGTAGGATTGAGTAGTAATTGAACTATTTGTTGATCTTAAGTTGAGATTAGGCAATTAAACGGGTTTCCTTTATATTTGATGATATATAGCTCCTAAAGAGGAACCAATAGTTGATGAGGGTAAGGATAGTTGCCACCCCTTTTACTTGACACAAAGAAAGAAGCAAGAGAATAGAAGTGGTCATTGATAAGATGAGTGAAAAATACACTATTATTGTTGTGTTTTGAATTCTTAACATGTATTCTTTGTGAACTACCATAGGTGTAGGCACTATATTTTGTTCAATCTATTTTAAAATAGGAATTTATTTAAAAATTTGAATTTCTTAAATTTTCTAATTTTTATATAAATAGTTCAAAAATATATATAAGAATAGTAAAAATCTTTTTTTAGATTCATTAAATAAAAATAAAAAAATTATTTTTTATTATATCAATTTTATTTTAATTATTTATCAAATTTATTTATTTATTTCAAAAAAATTAATTTTTTTTTAAAAATAATTTTATCAGGGTAATTTTATTTTGAGACCATTGGATTAAACATTTTAAAATATGATTTAATCTTCACCCTTCAAATCGTTTTAATCTCAGCCTATAGAAATAGAATGGTCCCTAAGTTAAAATCCTAGCTCTCTATTTTTAGTTCTTTTCATTTTGCCTTTTCTATCCTTAAATAACACTTTAAAAAAATTAGTCTGAGAAGGGCAATTTAATTTGTGTTCTAACCCTTAACCTAATTGTCTCATATATTATATAATTTGCAAAAGGAAAAGGGAGAGGTTGGCAGAAATAGAGAGAGAAAGGAAAAAAAAAATAGGAAAAAAATTATTAGAGCTCTCTCCTCTCACCCGATTCCTCTCTATTACAACTTATCCCCGGCTCAGTTCTCTCTCTCTTTTTGTTACCGTCGCTGACATTGACCCATCACTCTCCCTCTATTCCCTTTATCTAATCTTCCCTATTGTTTTTTTTTTCCTGTTGAAATTGGTCTCGATTTGGATTTGATTTCAAGGGAAAACCAATTATATCATTTAGTATAGTTTTGGTTTGAATCATCTTAGTTTTCAGAAAAAGAGCAAATCAAGAGGACTGATTGCTTGGTTGTTTGGCCTTTTGGTTTCTTCTTCACTGATTCACACACAGAATTCGTTTCGGTGCTTGGAAAAAGGCGAAACAGGTATGGTTACATACGTGGATTTGGTCTCCACTTTCGGTAATCGAGTTTCAGCTCATCATTTGCTTTCGTTTTGATTTTTGTGCTTGAAGTGTATGTCTGAGACCTGTTTACTTAGCATTTTTTTTATATTATTGAGTTTGATGAATATGATCGGAATTTCATTTTTTTAGGGTGTTATTCTATGGTGAAATCCATTGATTATATATATACACACACACACACCAGTATTTGATGATTGTGGAACCTGCAATTTAGATTTGTGGGAATTTTAAGGAATTTTAAATGTTCTCTAGGCAAATTCATGGACCCTTATTGATTGTTTAAGCTGAAAAATAATTATTTACAAGAAAAGAGTTTTTGTTTTTGCTAGTTTCTAATTTGAAACTGAATTTTGGAGCATTAAGTGGTTACTTGATTGATGTCGTCCCTTGCTAAAATATTGGAAATTTGATAAAAAAAAATGGGGGTTTGGTTTCTTCTATTGGTATAAATCTGAAATTTAATTTGAAATAAAAAGGAATGGGTTGGGTCTTTGATTCTTGATCGAATCTAAATTAAACAAGTTGATTTGTGTTGGATCTCAATAGTTGGACCTTGAAATGGATAAACTGCAAAGATAGAACATAGTCAAGAGAACCTCCGATGATCAAGTCATTAAGGATTAGCCGATTGGCTACTGGAGAAGGAGATTTCTCCTCTCAGGCAAGATATCTCAAGAGCTTTTTTAGTGAGAGAAAGGAGATAATAGAGATGCAGAGTTCAAGTTACCTGTCTTAAGGGTTCCTTCATCCCTTTTGTATGCCTTGTGCTTGTTAAGCAATGTGACAATTGAGGAAAAGAATGAATGTCTCTTGATTGGTGAAGTTGGTACACAGGTACTGAAGGCTAGGGCCTAGTATTGTCTCTTGTTAAGTAGCATGTGATTGGTGGTGTCAGAAAGTATGGGTGCGCTGCCTGAACACGACTTTCCTCTAACATAGGCAGGCTGACGTTGATACCTCATGACATCAGTTTCAATTGGGAAGTTTGTTGAACAAACTTCATTATTGTGTTGAAAGGCGAAGAGCTTTGGAGAGAGGCGAAGAGGCAACTTCGCCTTGAACCTTGGGGATATGGTCCCTTAGGCTTTTCCTTGGTAGGCCTTCTCTTGGATCTTGATCATTTTCTGTTGAGTGAGATACACGGTCATGGTGGGCTTGGGTTGCCTTTGGGCCCATATCTTTACTGGCTATTTTTGTCTCTCATTAGAGGCCCCCATTGTTTCCTTAAGGTGAAGACCATTGAAGAATCCTCAATAGAAACACTTCGTCTTTTGTTCAGTTTCATCCAAAGGCACATTTCTTCCTTATTTTTAATTTGCTTTGTCAATGGCAAAGAGGTAGGATTGGCATAAACAACTTCGTCCAGTCGAAGTAACTTGGATAAGTGGATTAGCTCCGCATAAAGCCTTCACATGAACTAGCTCCGCCTAAAGCCTCCACGTGGGGTAAGTCAATCGTTTCAGACGTATTTAATGTAACTTAGAGCTGATGGAGTCATGCATTTAATGCACGTCTCTTTAAGTGCAGACGTGTTTACGTGGCAGTGTACTGGCGCGATTTTTAAAGGAATTTCAAATGATAGTTGCCTTTTGATTCTCCCTTATTATGGTGCAATGGTTGGTATGGGTTTTCACTTCTATATAAACCCCTTGGCTCATAACTTTAGAGCTCTTATTTGCTTCATTTGATCGTTGATTTTTTTTTTTCTGTTTTTGTTACTTTCTTCATCTTTTAGAAACTCTTTCTCCTTCTTATACCAATTTTCTCAATAGCTCCCAAGAAACACACTTATCCCAGGAGGGACAAAGTGAGCGCCGCTCAATACTAGGAGATTCTCAATCAAGTGCAGCGAGAAATTGAGCCTCTTAGTTGGATAAACGTATTTGCAGCTTTCAGTAACAATCTAGATTTCAATGACCGCTTCATCTTTCGCCTTACTCAATCTCATGAGAGGGTTTACTCAAGCGATCCAAATGCAGTGCTTCCAAAGGATATTAGTCACTATATCATCTTTTACCACCAGCTGAAGGCTAGCCTTCTATTCCCCCCTACTCGATTTCTGGTGGAGTGATTCAACTACTTCCAGGTGAACCCAATGATATTAACTATAGACACTGTATTTTGACTAATAAATTCTTAATTTTTTAAAATTTTTGTAAATTAAATGATTATTTTAATTTTAGCAAATTTTTATGATTTTTAAATTTTTCTTTAATTTTTATCTTAAAATAGGATTTTAAAATTTGTATATTTTTCAATTTTAATTTTAAAAAGTAAAATTATGTTTTTATATAAACTAAAGTGTTAAAATTAAATTTTGGAAATATATAATCTAAGAAATGATTTTTCATGAATTAAGGGATTTTTATTTTCTTACTATTTAAAAAAAAAGAAAAAGAAAGATAAAAAATGAAAGAAAAGAAAAGAAAAGAAAAGAAAAGAAAAACAATTAAAAAAGAAATTTTAAAAATAAAAGCTCTCTCTCTCTCTGTGACACAGCTGGACCCTCTCCTTGCGACTCATGGAAAAATTTTGCTCCATCTCTCTCTCTCTCTCTCTTTGACAACCCAAAACCCAGCTTCCTCTCTCTGGATCCCAGACACCAAAAACCCATCAACCTTCTCTGTGTCTCTCACATAACCAGTCATCAGGGACCCTTACCGCTACTCTCACACACACAGCCCTCTCCTTCCCCATCTAAAAAAAAAAATCTCAGCTCTCTCGATCTCTCTCACACAAAAACTGACCATTGCAAACCGACTTTCAAAAAAAAAAAACTCAGCTGAGCTCCCTCTCCTCTCTCTCTCTCTCGATTTTTCCTCTCTTCACACCCAAAACACCAATCACATCACCGAGACTCAGCCATCAAAACCCAATTCTCACATACACCTCACCGTCCCTCTCTCCATCTGACTCAACTCTCTCTCCCTTGAGGCCTTACTCGAACAAACCCACGCACTTAGCCTTTCTCTTCACCCAAAACACCAATTCCATCATCGAGACTCAGCCATCACCCATATACCCATCCCCGACTCATCTTCCTCACACTCGAATCAGACCCTCACCGACCTTCTCTATCTCTCTCAATCGGAGACTATACAGCCTCCCTATCACCGTCCCTTTCTCGATTAGACTCAACTTTCACCATTCTCACCCTGACTGACCCACACACAGCCTCTCTCTCTCTCTCTCTCAAGAACACACACACAGAGCCCTCTCTTTGTCTCTCTCACCATCAACCAAAAACCCAATCCCACCTCACCGGACCCTCACCCTTAAAAAGAAAAGAAAAAGCTCACCATCTAGCCCTCACCCTTACTCTCTATCTCTGCCTCTCGATCTCAAACACTCAGCCGCCAAAACACCGATTTTCTGGTTTGATATCTCATCTCTCGCTCATTCACTCTATCGCTCGAAATCGATTGTTGTTGAATCGTTGGGTTTTGATTGCTGTCTGGTTATCTGGATTTGTTGGTTAAATCACCTATTTGCTTGTCGGTGTTTTCTCACTCACCGATTCACACATAGATTTGGCTTTGATGCTTGAAAAATAAGAAAAAACAAGTGGTTGTTTTGCTCTGTGATAATCAGGTCAGGTCTGGTTCTATTTCTTTAAAGCTTCAGTCGATTTCATTTGTGGGTTTGATGGGTTTCTTCGTTGCTTGATAATCTGAAACGGAACAAAAAGCAAAACGGGTATAGTTCTGGACTTTTGAAGTTGTGATTGGTCTTATATGTCGGTTCCATATGTGGCTTGGTAACTCTCATTGGCCTTTGCCTTATGTGGTTATTCATCGTTCTTTCATTTTTTTTGAATGCTCTATAAATTTATCATTTCATTTGCTTTGCTCTGTGATTATTGGGTCTGATTCTGTGTATTGGTACAATCAGTGTTCCAAGTAAAAATCGGGTCTGGTTTGGTGGCACATTGGGTTCGGTAATATTTTCCCTCTCATGATATCTCTGTGTTCTTCCTTTTGATTGCTTTTTGGAATAAATTAATTGTTTATATATATATATATATATTATATTATATCATATTTGGGTATTTTAGTCCTTGAAATATAGAGTTTAATTGAAAAAATGGATATGCATTTGATTTAGGTTTAATCTGATATAACAAAATGAAATATTTGATATATTTAAGCAAATAGTTTGTTGTTTACTGCGGTATTGTATTTCTGCTTTCATGGGTCTATTATATTTGAAAATGAGTCTGGAGTTGATTTTTTTTAGTATAGTTTCTGTTTGGTTCATTTTGTTGTTCTTATTGTTTTCACATATTTAATGAGTCTGGTGTTGATAGAGCATGTTCTTTTCCCTTGTTTATGTTAAATTTATATATATATATATATATATAAATAGAGGCTCGGTGGTATGAATCGGGTATGGTTCTTGGAATATATATATATATGTCTTCTTGTTTTTGTATGTTTGATCGGGTCTGGTTCTGGACTATTGAAGCTGCAATTGATTATATTTCGGGGTTTGAATTAGCTTTGGTGTTCCAAGCAGAAAAGGGTCTGGTTGCTTTCGATGATTCGGTAATTTTCTTTAAAATCCCCGTGTTCTGTATTTACTCATTTGAATCTTTATTATTTTGAAAAAAAAAAATTAATTTGTTTTTACTACTATATTGTATCTGGGTATTTTAATTTACCTAAAGGTTCGTTAAATGATTGGAGGATGGAGTGTCATCTCCAATTATGAATCTTTCGGCAAATTGAAATTCTCGTTTATGTGACAGGGTGCTGTGCATAAAAGGGTAGAGCCTTTTAAAATTTTATTTTTGTTTAAATATTCTCCTAAAATAAGCTTTAATTGGATCATTGAAATCGAAAATTAATTGAAATATGGAAATACATTTGGATTTGGGCTTAACATTGAGTGATAGTTTGAACTTGCAAAATTTATGTGGAAATAATCTTTGTTCTAATTATTGGTCTGCTTCTGCTCATTGATTGCTGTATTTTTTTTTTTCTTGATCCTTGGTCTTTGTATTACAAACGTATGTTCATTTGGTGATTGGTAAGGTTGGTTATATTTTTGATGATTTTGGTGTTTGTTTTTTTTTTTTTTTTTTTTATGTTGCTGCAATGTTGATTGAGTCTTGTTTGGGCAATGATGATAACTAGGCTCGAAAAAAAGAATTAATTACAGAAATACTAAGAGAATTAATTTAACTTCTGGCGTGGTAATTTGGAATTGATAATTTAATTTGGTTTGATTTAAAATTGTAAATTATTTATATTGAGTTAAACTAATATTGATAGTTCCTTATGTTAATCAAAATAATTTTGAGCCATGAATTGAATTCATTTGGTAATTTTGAACATCGAATTAAATTCATTCAGTTCTAATTTTGCAATCAGAGTTAATTGATTCTTTTATCTTTTATGAGAAAATGAATACCTGAACTCATTAATTTTAAAATAAAACTTCCTTCTTTTTTGCTTGAGAAGTTTGTTTTGTTAACTTGCATTTTTATCCTTGTGGTGTGTATATTCATTGTTGCATGTTGCTACATACAAGATCAAATTTGAAACTTTCTTTAGAATTTTAAGTATTTATTTTATTATCTCTATTTATTTGCACTTTAATAAATTTATAATTATGTAATTTTATTTTGCATGAATATATATTTCTTTAGATACAATATATTTTTGTACTATGTAATTATTGTTATATATATGTAATACACTTTTAAATACTGTAATTATTATTTTTTCCATATAATATATTTTTATATTCTGTAATTAGTCTTGATTTATTTTAATAAAATTAGTTTTTTTTGTTATATATTTTTTATTTTTTTTTGTTATTATATGATTATTGGTGTAACATGATGAATTAAAGCTTAATGAGTCCAAATTAAGCTCAAATTAAATTAAATTTACTATTTTTTAAATTAATCTCACCTTCATTCATTTAGATAAATAAAAAGGAGGATCTAATTTTGACATAAAAAAAAAATAAAAGAGATTTTCATATTTTTGGTTAAATTGAAAATTAACATAAGTGTACTAAATAAATAATAAGAGAATAATATTTCAAGATTAATTTCATATTTTGAAAATTGATGTATAGGGTGCTTAACATATTCTTTATGTATTTGTGACTCTCGAATCCGAGTTTTGATTTAACAAATCAATTCTTTAAAGGTTTTTAATTGAGCTTTTTAAAACAAATCTGTCAATATAAGATTTCATTTTTTACTCTTTTTTTTTTTTTTTAGTAATTTTCATTTATTTTTTGTTATACTTGTGATATTTAAAATTGTTATTGCAAGGAGCAATTAATGAATGCCACTACAGTGCAAAACAAAATATTTCAACAACAATAAGATCTTCAAGTTATTGGCTCAGGTATCATGCAGTGTTTGGTATGTAGGTCAAAATATGAGTTTACTTTATTTATTTCCTATGATGATTATCAACACATAAAATTTATAAAGAGGGGTAATTAGCGCGAATATTATATTTTGACCAAATTTTATTTCTTAATTTTTATGTCAATGATTTAAATTTAATTTTAAAACTATTGATTCAAGTTTAATTTTCTGCAATTTAATTTCATTGATTGATTTAAATTTAATTTAATTGATTAATTCAAATTTAATTTTTAAATTATTGATTCAAGTTTAATTTTTTACAATTTAATTTCATTAATTGATTCAAATTCAATTTTCATACCATTGATTCAAGTTTAATTTTCTACAATTTAATTTTTATGCCATTGATTTAAATTTAATTTTCATACCATTCATTGATTCAAATTTAATTTCATGCCATTGATTCAAATTTAATTTTTTATGCCATTGATTTAAATTTAATTTTCATATTATTGATTCATTCAAATTTAATTTTATGACATTGATTCAAATTTAGTTTTTATGTCATTTATTCAAATTTAATTTTCATACCATTAATTGATTCAAATTTAATTTTTATATCATTGATTCAAATTTAATTTTAATGCCATTGATTCAAGTTTAATTTTATGTAATTTAATTTTTATGCCTTTGATTCAAATTTTATTTAATTTTTATTCCATTGATTCAAGATTAATTTTTTGCAATTTAATTTTTATGCTATTGATTCAAATTTAATTTTCATACCATTGATTGATTCAAATTTAATTTTCATGCTATTGATTCAAATTTAATTTCTATGTTGTTGATTCAAGTTTAATTTTTATTATGCCATCAATTGATTCAACTGATCAAAATATATGTCTTTCATTCTTTTACTCATTTTCTGTTTTGAAAAGATTTTCTTTTCAGCACAGAAAGCTTGTAAATAGGGGCAACGATGAAATAATTGAAATTTTTAAACAAATCCTTATTTTTTTTTGAAATTTTCTATATTTTAAAAATAATTAAAAATTGTCTAGACAAAATATGGTGTTTACAGTTGAAATAATTGAAAATTTCAATTTCTAAACAAATCTTTATTTTTTTTTTGAAATTTTCTATAATTTTTTAAAAATAATTAAAATTGTCTGAACAAAATATGGTATCTACATTGACCCCCAACTCTATCAGAGATCTGCACTACTTTGAAGTCTTGTGCTTCGCTTATGACTCGACCTGTTCGTGGGCCGGGCTTCAATTAGTGAAGGAAATTGCGGGCTGTGAGGTCTCGCTCGAGCAACGGTCCGATCCGTTAGAGGGGATCGAAATGCTCATTTGGGTTTTGATCTTACAATGGAACCCTCGGGTTCGGATTGGTTGATTTTGAAAATTGTTTTTGAGATTCGCCACCTTAATTTATTTTTTAATTGGGAAAAGTTAAGGGAAAACTCATTTAATAACTCCAATTTATTATCCAATAAAAAAGTACACTAGCCTCGATTACCAAATAGGATTCAGGGACTAGGTTTTCGGTTTATTTTTTAATTAAAATGAGTTTGGTAAGTTTAATATACAATGACTTAAAATGTAATTTCATGAACATTTAAATGAATGAACAATTATGAACAAATTAAAGCAATAAAGTAAATAAGCATTAAAGTAATTAAATAAAAAAAGCGAATATTAGCTTTACAAAATAAACCGAAATAGGGGATACTTTCTCTAGCCCTTATGAGATTTTAGGAAAGCAACACATTCTCCAAAATTAAATCCAATAGTAAAAGCAATTAGAGAAAGAATCCAAATAGCAAAAAGCAATTAAAGAAGGAATTGAAAGAAAGAACAAAAATAAAAGAAAGTGAAAGGAGAAGATTCATTTTAATTGGATTTGATGCTTTTCAGACAAGCATGTCTATGTATCCCTTCGAATGAGAATCAAAATCCACGTAGTTCGCCTTCTTGCGAAAGGAGTCTGTTTTAGTCTGAACCTTTTATCATGTTTCAGTTCATTGATTAAAGGTTGGTTGGATTGATTTTAATCAAACAAGTTGATTACCAAGTTGTTTAATTAGGTCAGTTTTTAATTAACAAACAAAAAACATTGATTCAATTGAAACAAGTTAAT
>CATKHJ010366791.1:0-10323 GCA_949750685.1 Vernicia montana | reverse complement strand
AAAAACATACAAGGTCTCATATATATTCCATTATAAATTCTATAATATACTATCTATAGAATTTATATTCTATATCATTTTCATAACCCTAATGGGCTATGGAAATCTTGGATATTACAATCAATAATCAATTTGTAAGTTGATACATGGCATAAACATTTAAATTGGGGAAAACCTAATTTCATGCTTCTAATGTGAAATTAATCATGCCATTTATCAATTAACATTCAATTAGTCATGAATCAAGTGTCAATTGAAACAAAACAATCATGGAATGTAAAACCCTAAATGGGCCGAACCATCAATTTTGGGGAAAACCAATATATGCTCATCATTTGCACAAATTGACACTAGAAACATTTAATTGACATGTTAACATACATCAATATGCATCTAAAAAAAATTATAGACCATGGGAGTGAAAATCACTCTTGGCCGAACCATACAAGAGAAAGAAAAGAAAATTTCATGCAAAGGGCTATTTGGTTCAAGAATCAACCTTAGAATGGAGAAATGATGAACTTTAGTGAAGGTTCTTGCTTTGAATCCCTTTTCTCTTTAAAGCCTATGGAGGCCAAACCATGTAGGAACAAAAAGAAGAGGAGATTTCACTTTATGAAGAAAAGAATTCAAGAAACTATCAAAGGATGAGAAATGGGATAGGTTTGATGAAGGACTTACCTAAAAATTATCCTTCCTTCACTTGGAACAATGGTGGCTGAACCCTAGCTCTAATGGAGGTTGGGTGTTTTTGTGTTGGGAGAAAAATGAAGAAGAAGATAAAGAGGAAATGATACTTAAGTATGGTGGGTGGTAGGTAAGGGTTTTGATAGTGAAAAGACTCAATTACCCTTAATGAGGAAGGGTACGAAGATTCTAGAGTGTGGTTGCATGGTCATTTCCACCCATTAACACTTTAGGTAGTTAGTTTTTGGCTAGAATGGGAGACTAAGTCAAGAAGATAAAGAGGAAATGATGCTTAAGTATGGTGGGTGGTAGGTAAGGGTTTTGATAGTGAAAAGACTCAATTACCCTTAATGAGGAAGGGTACGAAGATTTTAGAGTATGCATGCATGGTCATTTCCACCCATTAACACTTTGGGTAGTTAGCTTTTGGCTAGAATGGGAGACTAAGTCCATTTCCTATTTGGGAAGTTGATGGTGACTTTTTCCTAAATTGCTTAGGCAATTATGCATAAACTAAAGCACTCCACCATTTACCCTAATTATCAATAGTCACATGCATCCTAAAAGATGACCACTTAATCCTTAATTAACCTTAATCAATCATCATTAATCACATAGTCATGCCTTATGCACCATAGAGTTAATTATTAGACACAGTGCAAAAGTAACACACTACAATTATAACATAATACAATTAATTTTCAAACAGTGAAGCAAATAATACTGTATAATTAAATAGCAGATAGTGTAGGAATTACACTGTATAATGAAACAGCAGACAGTGTAGAAATTACACTGTATAATTAAATAGCAGACAGTATTTAAATAACATTGTATACTTAAATAGCAGACAAAACAGAAAAATTTTCAGGGAAAAATGCAGGGTATTACATTATCTTTCAATTGTAAAAGGTTTACCATAATAATTAATAAAAGTGTTTGATTAATTGATTAGTGGTAAAATGATTGAACTTGTTATTAAATTTACAAGGACCCTAGCATGTCCTGAAGTTTAAATCCGCAAAGATTTCTTTATCAATTAAATCCTAATTTATATATGATATAAATTGAGAAGGATTAAAGTGATTAAGCCTCTGGATAGATAAATGGAATTAATTTTGAGCTTAATAAATAACACTAAATAGCTAAAGCTCATATGTGATATGGAGCTAGTTTATTTAGGGGTTAAAAAGATTTGACTAACACTAAAGCCCATATTATGGATTTAGGGGTTAGAGATTCTCAACAACACTAAAGCTCATTTGATGAGTTTAGGGGTTGGAGAAAATCAATAACACTAAAGGCTATGCATTGGGTTTAAGGGTTAGGAATCTTGAAATAACCATAAGGCCCATTTGATGTGTTTTAGGGGTTAGGAAAAACCTATAACCCTAAAGCCCATGTGATGAGTTTCAGGGGTTAGAGATTTTCCATCTAGCTCAAAATGGTAATTTCCACCTAAAGGCTCAAATGAAATATTCATTAAACCTAAAGGGTAAAATGGACATTTCATTATCGCCTTAAAGTCAACAATAGCAACTCAATTTCAAATTGGTTCCATAATAGCCAACCAAAGGAGTTTTAGCTATTTAAGGAATATGATGGTATTGCTAGGGTTAACTAATGAATTATCATCTTCTTCAAGTGAATGCTTAGAGATTAAGAGTCGAAAGAAAAGAAAGAAGAAGTGTTCTTCAATTTTCTTGTTTTTCATTTCTTATCATCTGTTCTTTGTGAAAGAACAAAAGCTTCTTGAAAAGAGTTGATCTATCCATAGCATCAAAAATAAATTCAAACACTAAAGGTTTGCTAAAGGAAGGTCTTGATTTCATTTGGATTACCAAAGAGAGGAAATCAAGAAATCCAAAGGAAACCAAGGGTAGCTTGAAGGTGAAAGCTTGGTGTGAAAATTCTAGAGGCTCAACACTTGGCAAGCTTGAGGAAAAGAAAAGATTTAAAGACTTTGGCTTCAATAGGTAATATGATTACCACTTGTTCTTTCTTTTCTTACATATGTGTTTTACACGTTAATTAAAGTTGATTGCTTGAATGTTTATTGGACCTAAAGATGGGTGTTGTAAAATTTTAAATTTTTTTAAAATTTTACCCACTAACTAGATTCCGCTTAATTTTCACCCAATATTCCTTCAGGAGCAATAGAAAAGCAAGAATAAAAATAAAAATAAAAGAAAAATTAAAACTAGGGAGCTCGTTCCTTGGTGGACCAAGATTATGGGATGGTTCACTTGATGCAAAGGCTAATGAAGCAAACCAAGAGGTTAAGAGGTTAAGAATAATGAATGGGAGGTCCCCTATATATAGGGTGAAGGCTCGGGAAAAGTTTCACGCACTTCTGATATGGGGTACGGTGCAAAAAGGGGTGAAAATTCAGATAAAATGGAAAAAAATTTAGAAAGTGGGTGCGGATTAGCAGAGCATCCCTACGGATCCGCAGTACACACCAGCGAATCCGCCGACATTATTTTTTTTCCAAAAAAAAAAAATACTCATGGTAACCATTCAAGCCGATCCTGCACCTATCGGTATAGTGGCTTTTCGCTCCTTTCCTTCGGGCGGATTACTCCACTTCACATAAGAGATTAACATAAAATATTCAGCCAGAGCTGCTCCTGTATAAGGAGCGAGGTATTGTAATGTAGCTGAAGAATCCGCCGTTTCAGGACAAGCGAAAGAGATGCCAAAACTGCAGATGCTTTTAGCATTAGCCGAGATATACCTCCCGCTAAGACCGAAACATGCCACTGAAAGACTCTACTGAGACCCGCGGCTTAGCTTCTCGGCTTCATTGCTGTCACCCGGTCGATACTATCGGAGCTTCTTGATAGTGGGGTACCACTCCTCTACTCGTACACAGTAGTTCAGTTTAGTACTTAGCACAGGATATGGCGTTCGTTCTCAGAACAATACATTTTTTTTTTACTGCGAGATATATTGGCAGCTGCAGATCGTTTGATTGGAATGAAATTTGGAATGGGTACACTTGACAAATTTCCTGACTGCTTTACGAATAAGGAATTATCGGTCTTGTGGAATAACAGGCAAAGAGAAATTTTACCATTCGACTATATTCGCATCTTTTTTTTTTTTTTGCAAATCTGCAGGACAGCTTGCAACTCAGAGCCCCAATTTCGCATTTTTCATATGTTTTCATTCGTTTCTACTCCATTTTTTGCGATTCCAGCTGTGTTGTACTCCATATTAAATCCCGAATGATCTGAGGATGGTCTAGAGGGTGATGGATTTTGGTAATTTTTGACCGTTGGAGGTTTGTCTTACTGGGTTTGCATATTACCTTAAGGGGTGTAAAATTAAGGGTTCACAGTTGCCGGCTTATCAAAATTATCTTGACTGTAAGGCGATTCTGATGATAGTGAACCTTGAGAATAGGATGGAAAAAAGGAACCAAAGTGATGTCTAAGTCAGTGTTTGGACATGTTTGGTTGGGTAAAATGATGAAGGAAGATGGTAAAGGAATCAAAGTGATGTCTAAATCATGATTTGGACATGTTTGGGTGACATAAATGATTGAATCTGAGAAAGATGGAAAAAGGAACTAGAGGGATGTTTAAGTGATTGTTTCTAAACATTTATGGGTGGAAGTTGACTGATAAATGAAAGTGAAAAAATGAACCAGAGAGAAATCTAGGTTAGTGGCTAGATATTTATGGGTGACAGATGAGACTGACTTGGATAAAAGGTGGGGAAAGGAAACCAGAGGGATGTCTAGGTTAGACATGTCTGGGTGAAGGTAAATGAGGATGGAAAAGGGAACAAAATTAACGCCTAATTGAGAAATTAGACGTTTCTAAGTGAAGGACGAGAAGGAAATGGAAAAGGAATCATAGGGATGTCTAAGTGATCATTGCTAGACATTTATGGGTAAATTGGTTGATAAAAAAAACCTGCTCCCGGTATCTTTGGGAGGCTTAGATTTGGGATGGAAGTGATATTCCTGATTTCCTTTAGGAAAATCAGGAATGAAAGTGATATTCCTGATTTGCTTGGAAAAAGGATCCTAAGGCTATCCTAGGATAGGTTTAATTCTAGAAGGAAAACCTAATTTAGATTTAAGGTATGGATCTTAAGGCTATCCTAGGATGGGTCTGATTTTAAAGTTGAGATTTGATTAGTTTGGGTAGAAGACCCTTTGACTATTTGATTTAGGGATTCATATTGATGATCCGTCTTGATTTAGAAATTCAGATTGATGATCTGTCTTGATTCATAAGTTCGGATTAATGATCTGTCTTGATTCAAGAGCTCTGATTAGCGACCTATTTAGTGCAAAATGCATCTGACTATGCAAAAAATTTTATAAATTGGATACCTTGAACTTGTGAAGGGTCAACTTGGTATGAGAGTGCTGATCTTTTGGGTGGAAGGTGCCCCCATTTTTGAAGGATGAATAAAAGTGGTTCGATTATCTAACTTTAGGAGGAAGTCAAGGCTAGGTCAGGTTTTGGCCTTGAAGGAGGTCATTACTTGGAAGGATAGGTTAGATTTTGCTTTGAAGGAGGTCATGTTTGGAAGGCTCAGTCAGGTGTGGCCTGAAAAGTTATCTTGAAAGGTTAGGTCAGGTGTGGCCTATAAGGTTATCTTGGAAGGTTAGGTCGGGATTTGGCCGTAGAGGGTTATCTTGGAAGGCTAGGTCAGGTTTAGGCTTGGAGAAGATTAGGTAGGAAGGCTTGATTACATTTGGCCTTGGAGATGATTAGGTAGGAAGGCTCGATTAGGTTTGACCTTTTCAAAGGTGAAGATTGTGGGTTGGCTTTGTGTGACCCATCTGTTAAGAATCTGCCGCTGGACATGGCTTTTAGAGATGATTTGACCAGCTAATTTGCCTTTTGAGGAGGATTAAGCTAGGGATGGTTTTCGAGCCTAATTTTGCTTGTCCAAAGCACTTGGACTTTAGGGATGATATGATTTGCCAAGGAGGCTTGGTTTTGGAAAGATGGGCTTTGATTGGTTCGGGCCCCTTTTTTAATCAGTTTGAGGATGATAAGCCTTGGGAGCCATGACTCAACTTTGGCATTGCCAAGGAAACTGGGCTTTAAGGATCATGAGTCTTAAGAGACTTGGGATTTTGGTTCTACTGATGGGCTTGGCCCTTGAAAGATGAGATTTTATTAAGGAGACCTGGGATTGAAAGGATGATAGGTTGGACCTTTTGAAAAGTGTTAGGGAGGTTGTATGATTTTGCTATCGTAGCATGATATATGGAAAAGATAAGCACATCTATCTTATTTTTCGAGATTGAAGAGACTTTTAGAGTGATGGGACTCTTGGGTAGACACTAGATTGATTTGGACGACAACCTGGAAGACGTGCTCTTGGATGGATGATAGGAGTTATTTAGATTTTTTAGCTAAGAGACATGACAAGCGACTTGAAGGATATACCCCTAATGAATGATAAGGGCTACTTAGTTGCTTGAGCTAAGAGACATGACGGATGATAGAAAGGATATGCCCCTGCTGAAATGATAAGGGCTACGTGACGGATGACAAGAAGGATATACCAGTACTGAATGATAAGGGCAATGTGACAGAATGACAAAAGATGATACGAAGGACATGTCTATGACAAATTAACAGAAGAAGATTTGGAAGGTGATCTCCTAATGAGGGATCAACTAGTGGATGATAATTTAGGAAGATATGCCTTTAATGTGGGATAAGGGAATAAGGGACATAATGATTTGACTAGATGACTTTTTTTAGCTCTAACTTCTGCCTGAACAGCCCTTTCGGGTTTTCAACTCGATGAGCTTGCTCTAATTTCTGCCTAAGCCGCCCTTTTGGGTTTTCAACTTAGTGAGCTAATCAATGAAATTTGGCATTTAAAAATTATTTCACCATGATTTGGGCTACTGCTTCCCTTCATCTTAGGGATCTGACCTTTGTCTAGACCATTCAATTGAATTCTTAGCAAGAGAGAAATCTTGTGAGGATATTAGGTCCTTTTTGAGATTGTTGCCCTTTATTGAGGTGTTTGATTACACAAAAGTGCAATAGGTAACTTCATTGGATTGCCTTTTTGCTTTGACTGCTCCAACTAAAGAGATCACCACTTGGTGTTCTTTATTGTCTCGACTATCCTTTGGTTAGGAGCTGGTGAAATGGCTGCTGATGTGGGCACAAGAAACACCTTACATTTTTATTTGTCCAAATCATGGTGGTGAAATACAAATGCTTGCCAAAATTCATTGATTTTTTTTATCTTTATTTATTTATTTATTCTTTTTTTAAACACAACTATATTAGACAAAACAAGAAAGATGAAAAAAGAGAAGTGCACAAAAAAAACATGAATATTTTATTACAAAAGGAGAAGATAGTACAAAATAGAAGAAGAATACAAAAATGACAAACTCAAACTCAAACTTGGACTTTGAACATCGACTTAGACTCTGATTTGGATTTGGACTCGGACTCGGACTTGGACTCAATCTCAGATAAGTCAGATCAACTGAGCTTGAATTCCTCCATAACATACTACTTAGGCAGAGGTAAGGTGTGGTCTATCTTCCACTTTGGTGAAGATGCATGGATCATAGTGATGGTTTTGGTTTGAAAGGGAAGATGGGATCGAGGCATGTCTGTCTTAGACTCAAAGGTCATGGGGTCCAAATTCTTCATCACTATTCTGATTGGTTGTAACATCCCAGGTGTTCCTTGGTCACTGGAGATTTGGAGGTAATTTGGAACTAAGTTTGATGGAGAAATTGAGGGAGGAAATAGAAGAAAAAGGTTCAGAACCATAACTTATGCGCGAGTTTGGAGATTGATATACTAAGCGTGAAACTGATGGATTCTGACTCTGCAAATTTTTATTGATATTGATTCAAAGAAAATTTTATGGAAGTATTACTAAATATGGTACTAAAACCCTAAAGATTGTACTAAAAATATTAATAGACAATAATAACATAGTTTAGAACAAAACGAGGTAGAAAATAAGAAGTTATGAACCAAAGTCCTAAAAAGGATACGGGTTTGGAAATTGAGGCCTTTAGAGTGAATTGGCAAATTTCGACCCCAGAATGGATTTTTATATTTTATTTGGATAATTTAGGAAAATATGAGGATATTAGAAGTGATGAAACTAAAAAAAATAAAGTTGGAGTTACGCTTAGAAAATACCTAAGCAAAATCAGTATGCTACGGGCGTAACCGACGAATTTTGGTTTTCGAAATTTTAGAAAATTCTAGTCTAGGGAAAAATTATGGGAAGATGATTAAAAATGATATTAGAAATGTAAATTAGTGATTAAAAATATTTTTTGACAATAATAGATGAATTAAAGATTAACAATGGTAATTTTGTAAAAATTAAGAAATAATGACATCACTATTTATCACCCAAATAATAAAAATAAATTAAAAAAAGAGAAAAATGGCAAGAAAATTTGCTAGAAAAGTGGAGGATAGGGCTTGGGCCAAAATTTCATGTGAATTAAATAAAAGAAAAAGAAAAGAAAAATATAGATAGGCAAAAGATGAGAAGATAAACTCATATTTCTCACTTCTAAAAAATTTTACTAAGGCAAGGAGAAAGAAAGAGAGAGAAAGAGAAAAGAAGAAGAAGAAGAAGAAGAAGGGAAGAAGTAGATTTTTGAGGTAAGGTCATGGATTTAATTAGCTATTTTCATATATATATATATATATATATATATATATATTTTGTGATGATTGTGTGATTGAATTGTTGGTGGGGGTGGAGAAATGAGGTTTTGGAGTTGAGAAAAGATAAATTAATGAATGAAAAAGACCTAATTGAGGTGTTTTTGGTGGAAAGGAGCAAGGAATAGAATAATAGGATGAAGGAAGCAAAAAGCAATAGGAGAAAGACTTTAGGGTTTGAAAGTCCTGAAACTTCAGAGGGGTAGTTAGACCTTTTGGAGCATAATTTTGGATAAGATTAAAACATAAAAATTGTATCCTAATGTGTTCAATTTGTTTCTCTAGAAGGAATCTTGAGCTAATTCTTGATACTTTTGGAGATATTGGAGGGAAAATGGGACTGCCTTCCTATAGACAACCCTAAGATTTCAGGAAGTTGGAGGCTGGATTTGAGTACCCTAAGATTATAATTTGGAGATGACTAAAACATAAGAAATCAAGATTCATATGCATCTAACATCTTTAAAAATTTTAGAGCAATACTCCAAGTAGGTTAGGAGATATAGGGAGATTAAGTGGTTGTTGCAAAGTGCTCCGACTGACAGGAATTTTGACATTCAACCTTAAATTTGAGGACCTTAGAAGTAAAATCATGTCACACTCCAACTTCCATGGTGTGACGATCCTAGGGCGTGGGTAAGTTTAAGACCACCAAGCACCCGTAGAACCATCTGAACATAACCTGGATCAACAATTATAATCATAAAATAAATTTTAAAGAACCATTACATATCAGTATCCATCATTCATACTAGTAAAATTACATCATCATTTCATACGTAATTCATCCATTGTTCACTATAGATTAAGGATCAATCTTAATGATCATCCATAATGAACAAAGGCAAAATAATACTTCAAATCATCCTATTTATGCTTACACCTTAACATTTTTACTATGGAACGCTATAGAATGAACATTAAACTATAATGTACTATAACAAAAAGAATTCAAAACAATATATTAGTGTAGCTTCTTGTGAAGAAAAAATCAAGAAGCTCTATCACTTGCCAATCTATCCTCTTCAACTCTAGCACCTAAAATCCACAATTTAATAAGGGTAAGCCTTCAACTTAATGAGATTATGAAGTATATTTATACCTGTGGGTTCTCGAAAGAAAGGGAGGGAAAATTCAACAATTGAATATCAATGGAATAGCAATTATCAACATTTGGTTATATCAATAATAATAATATTGTCACATCCCGCCTTTCAAGATGTGACGGTCCTATGGTATAGGGAGACGAAAGGTCACCTAAGCCCATAAAACCCCTTATGACACTACGCTCACTCACACATGGCAATAACGTTCCCAAAATCGTAGCCAAAAGCCTATAATCGATCATATCATGTATCTTATCCATTTTTCATACATTATTAGTAATTACTCATATATGGTCTATTGGTTGATTTTAAGTCCCATATCAAATAGCATGCATACACTAATTGGATACTCAAAATATACCTTAATATACCAAAAGGATACGCATAAATAACATCCAAGTACTATCTTCCAAATAAACAATAATAATAAAATGACCCGTGGAGCTCTATGATGGTATGCTTATTACAAGTCATCAAAATGAGACGATCAACATAACGGCAGAGTAATCTCCCAAGCGATGGAAGAGAAGCTTGAGAGTGTTACCTTGCATGAGCCTTTAGATTTCCTGAAAAATATAAATAACTTTGGGGTGAGATAAATCTCAGTGAGAACACAATATACTAATATGATATGCCGGTGGTTACAAGTAAAATATGAAATGAACAATCTCATGGTATAAGATTGCAATACCCTAACCTTATGAACGATGAATTGCATGATTATGAAATTGAACTTAATGCTATTGCATGATATGATTGAATGTTGAATTAATGATTAAATTCAACAAGTATGTGTATATGTGAATAAGTAAATGAGAATGGTGATT
>CATKHJ010366767.1:0-11730 GCA_949750685.1 Vernicia montana | reverse complement strand
TTTGTAGGGTACTCAGCAATAACTGCAAGGCTGACACAGCTTCGGGAGTTAAGAGGATAGATTGATTACTATTTTGAACTGGGACTATGGCACTTAGTTGTTGCAGAGTAGTCGCTATATTGATATTTGAGGTTAGTCCAGATGGAGTGATATGAGTTTCAGCTTGATTTTCCACCCCTGGGTGAATTTGGAAACTTCTGGGAAGGCTTTCCCGGTTATTATTATCTCCTGATTGAGCCATTCTTCTTTGGTTGGATCTCAAATTCAATGAAACAGAGATTGCGATGACCGGAATAATTATTTTCGGCTGAAATATAGAGGTAGGAACACAGCTTTCTTGTGCCGTTTTTCCCACAAACGGCGCCAATTTGATGAGTCTAATTTCACCAAATACTGTTGATAGATGATTTATCAACAAAGTAGAACCTGAGATCAAAGAAAAAGCAGATCAAGAGCTCCAGGGGCTGACCCCCGGGAGAGACTCCGATGCTTAAGTCAGTAATTGTTTGAGAGAGAATGTAATTGAAATAATTCAAGTTATAGAATTAGTGCTCATCATACCTGTGAAGTTTAATCTTTTAGGTATTTATAAGAGATAGATCCTTACATGAGTTGAGTATGGATTTCCTTGACCAGTTTAGATTATGATGACTATTTGCATGTTAGCTTGACCTTATCCTTCTAATATTTGGATTTTAGGTAGATTAGGCAGCTGAGCTTGACCCATTATAATCCTGATTTAGTTCGGTATTTTTTGTCCCTTATCATATGTAATTGAATATAACATTTTTTAATTAATAAAAATAATTTTCTTGTATGATAAATATTTTACCAATTAAAATCCTAAGTTATTTTTTAAATCTAATATTTTCTTTTCTTTAAAATTTTTTACTTTTGGATATGTATGCAGATGTTTTTAAAGGAAAAATTATTAACTTTTCATTTATTATTGAAAAGGTAAATTTAGTAAAAACTAAATTTTTAGGAGATATAATCACAAGTTTAGATTCTACTACAAAATCAATAACACATGAATCTTTTTTTTTTCCAAATAACACATGAATCTTACTTAAACAATGATCAATTTATCTAATATCTAACTACATAGATGGAGTATTGTAATTTATAATTTGGCGATAATTACACTTTATTTACAAGTAATTTTAAATAATAAAAAAAATCTACTTTTATTATTATAATTATTTTTTAATATCTATTTTTTTTTATTATTATGAGGGGTAATGTAATATCAATGAGATTCGAATTCTGACATTTATTTTTAAAATAATCTCACCTTTTTACTTTTTAATTTTTAAATGCATCCAATGGTAGGAATATAGTGATACTTATCTCCAAACTTGATACTCTTCTTCTTCTTCTTCTTCTTCTTTATTTTTATTTTTTTTTTTTACGTTAAGAAAATTCAATAGATCGAAATAATATTATAGACTATACAATAAGAGTAGTTCTTTTCATTTAATAGTTCTCACTAAATTAATAATAATTATTTATAATTTGAAAATTTTAAATTTGAGACATTACACACCATTAAAAACACAATTAGGTTTGATTGTACTGTATAAAGGATCAGAGTAAGGCGTGTATAAAAGGTCAAAATTTTAGTGGAAATTCTGAATCAAACGACAAATTTCAAAAACCTGTTTGAGTTGGTTTCTGCATCGAGTTAGTGACTTAGTGCTAATATTATTAATGCCCAACAGATAAAATCGAAGTATCTATTTTAGTGGCCAGCTGGTTTTGACTATTGACGAAGACGAACTGGCAAGGATATCCACCCACCCTCCCACCCACCACCTCAATAGCTATTCCCACAATTTTCAAGGTTATGTTTAATATTTTAATTATTGTTAAAAAAATAATATATTAATATTAATAATATTTCATATATTTCAAATTTTAAAAATTTTAAAAATTTTAAAAATAATTAATTAAACTACATTCTCTAATAGTATTTTTTTTAATAATACCTAAAATGATATTTTTTCAAAAATAATTTTAATCTTAATACCAAATAATTATGAAACATGCAAATAACAACTATTTGTTTTTCTTTTAAATAGTTATAGAACTCACACACATATTAAGAAGGTTCAAATGAAATTAAATTCAATATAGTTTTTCATTTTATATTTAAACAATTGCTTCGTAGATATTATTATAACATCAACCCTCTTCCTTTATCCGAATTTAAAACTGACTAAATATGAGAAATTCATATTTAAACGAAATTATAATAAAATGTAGTATAATATAAATATAAATATTATATTAAAAATATATTTAATCACATTACATTTCATTACAATTTAAAAAATTAAATTTAATATAGTATTTCATATTATATTTAAACAATTGCTTACTAAATAATATTATGACAGCAACCTTCTTCCTTTATCTGAATTTAGAACTGGCTAAATATGAAAAATTCATACTTAAACGAAAATATAGTAAAATGTAATATAATATAAATATAAATATTATACTAAAAATATATTTAATCACATTACATTCCATTACAATTTAACAAACTTATCTTTATATAATACAAATGTACCAAGTGTTCAAATGTGACCAAATATATATTTTGTATATTTATTTAATCAATTTTCATTTCCTTCCAAAACTTCCTTTCCTCCAAAGTAAAACTTAAAATTACTTTCTACATTATAAGTTTTAGAACATCTAACAACTTTCCAACATGAGATTCAATTCTTTAGCATATAACCTATTACAAACTGTTTATATGGTCCTATAAATTAAATTCTTTCAATATTAGATACTTTCACCTTTTTTTTTTTTTTTTATAGCATAATATTGGATACTTTCACTTTGTAAGAATTTTAATTTTATTTTTCGAATAACTAATATAAATAAAAAATAATACATACATTTAATTAAAAATTAAAACACTAAAATAAATAAAATATTTATAATTTATGTAATAATATTTGAATTAATTATATTTTATGAAAAATATAATACAAAATTATATTATTAGGTTTTTTTTGCCAAAGAAAAATTATATTATTAGATGATAAATAAATAATTAATTAACTATAAATATAAAATGACTAATGATTTTGGTTTTATTTTATTTTTTAATAAATTAAATCAAACTATATAATTCAATTTCATATAATTTAGTTTAAAAGGATTTTAAATTAAATAATAAATATACTTAACTATATAAATAAATAAATAAATTACTAATTTTTAAATCATGATGATGTGATATATAGATTGGTCAATGATATGGTCTTCGGCTTCGGCTTCTTTGTAGCTTTTACCAATGGATTGTGACGTTTGAAGGGCCCACAGACACCATATCCAAACCTTTTAATTTTCTATATACATATATATTTGCCAAATTTTAATTTTCTATATTTCTTGTGCTGAACGTGGCAAAATCTACAGTCTTTTTCTTTCTATTTCAAATAATAATAATAATATTTAAAGTCTAAATTTTTCTTCTTACTAAATTAATTTATAGTTATTTTATTATTGCTTTTTCTTGCTAAATTAAATAATTTGGCACCACGTCAAAAAGCTTAATGCACTTTTTAATATAATCTCCTTTCAGTTTAATTTTGTTTCCTCATCAAAGAAAAAATAATTATCCAACAATTTAAATTTCATTTAAAAAAAATTAAATTTAAAACTTTAACATCAAAGCATTGTTAAAGTGGCAAGAGGGAGTGAGAGATTTTAGGTTCAAATTTCATCATTCACACTAGGTGAGATTTCGTCTTTATGATTAGTATAAGAGAATGGATACCCTCTGTTATATAGCTCACGGTCTATTGGGCTTTCCTATGAATAAAAAAAAATAATAAAAGTATTGTTAGAATTTATTGGGTTTATTCATTAATTTAATATTATTTAAAATTATGGGTTAGTATGATAGTTTAAAATATTATATTATATAGTTCATTATTAAAGAGTGATCATAAAAAATTAATGAACTAAACTTAAATATTGTGATATGTGTTTTGAATTTAAGTGCAGACTAAATTTTATTTAAATTTTATCATCTCTCTGATTTATACGATACATTAATTTTTATCCATTAAAATTATGTAAATTAAGAGAAAATAAACCCTAATCATTTCATAGATACATATTCTTTATTTTATTAATCAATATATTTATGCGATGAGTATCAAAATCACTATAAATCTAATTACGTATTACTTTCTTTGTAATTTCTATTTATATATACTTATCTTAAGCTAGTAAAATCTCACAAGTATTACATTGAAATAATTAAATGCAAGAAAAGTACTTTCACTCCATTTCAATATAATTATTTTGTATGTAGAATTGTGCTTTACGTTTTATAACATATTTATTTTAATTGGTGTCACTTGTTTTTTTTTTTTACATGGAAAATAAGGTCACTTTATTATTGATATAATATTTTATTTACTTATTTACTTTTGATTGAAATTTGAATTTTAACTTTTCAGTCTTGAAAATTATTTCAGTATGATTGAATAAAAAAAAAATATTTTAGAGTAAAGAATTATTTTCATTCATAGATAATTATACGGCATCTATCTATCTATATATATTATTTACTTTGATGTTTGAAAAGAAAGAAAAAAAGGGTTTAACTATATATCATTTAAATAACACCTAAAATACCAATATGAATTTGTTTCTCCATAAAATTAATAAACAGCACATTTACGGAGTCAAAGCTTATTAGTATTATTGACACAATGTTTTTTTTATAAGTGAAGATAAGTATTTTTATTAACATTATCAATAAAATATTGTTAATTTGTATATATAAATTCTAGTGTTTTTATTTTTTCTTTTTTTTATTATGAAATAGTATATTTTTTTTCATTATTTTCATTCTAATGATCAGTAACTTTTTTTTTTTTTTAATAATGATCAATAACTTAGGATTCGTTCGGTATTATTTTATATTTTTTGTTTTTCAAAAACAAAAATAAGATTTTGAAAATCACAATTTTTTATTTTTTATTTTCTGTTTTTTGTTTTCAAAATGTTTATGGATAAATATGAAATAAATAAAAAATACTAATTTTTTAAAAATGTTTTCTAAAATATTTTTTTGAAATTAAAAAAAAAAAAAAACTGCAGTGATACCAAAAATACTAAATTTTGAATTTTATACACTATTCACACTATTAAAAAGTACAATAATATTTTATTTAATAAATTATTATTATTATTATTATTATTATTATTATTATTATTATTATTATTATATGTGTAAGAACAAAAATGGATTAAGTAATCAATTAGTTGATTTTTAATACAATTTGGAAAAAGATGGTATGAACAGAATATAGCATTCCTTCAAACAAGAATAAACAATAATCCCCATTCTTAAAAAAGGGAAAAGAAAAGAATAAACAATAATCACAAGTTCACAACCATACCTTACACTTGCATTTATGCAAGGGAGAAGAAAAAAACAGAACAAAAGCAAAAAGAATAGAACACAAAAAGAGAAAGGCTTTGAATATTTCCCACTTTCTTTTTTTTTGGGTACATTTAATTTTGATTAGTACTTGAATTTGAAATTTTTTGGAGACAAAATTTAGTATCTAAAGTTTATTGAGAGAAAAAAAAATGATAAGTGATATTACTAGTAAATTTTTATACACTAAATTGAATTTATCTTTTTATTATGATCTAGAAGATAAATAATTCACTATAAAATTAGGAAATTCCTTAAATAATAAAATATCTCTTTTGAAATCTAACTTAAAATTTGAATTAACCTTCAAGAATCAAACGCAATTAATTGTCAATTGAATTAATCTTCGAGATCAGAGGAAATTAAACAAAATTGAGATGACTTTTCATTTATTTGAAAAGAAAGAAGGAAAACATGAAAGAGAAAAATAAGGAGAAAATCCCTTTAATTTTAAGCACATGTAAAATTTTCTCTTCAAATTTTCTATAAAAAAAAAAAAATCACTTCAAATTAGAAAGAAAATTGATGGAAAGTTGATACAATTACTTAATGGTAAACATGAATGTACTTTAACATTTATAAATTTATATATATTTTATAATTTCCAATGCAATCTTAAAATATTCTTTCCTCCCATTTTTATACTCAACAACGAAAATTAATACACTTTTGAATTTTATTCTCCCAAAATTTCTTTTCTCACTTTCTTTCCTCCACTTTTTTTTAATCCCAATTCACATTAAAGTTTTATTCAAGTGCTACTTGTAATATGTTAAATATATATATATAAAAATGGAATGAAAAATGAAATGGAATAGGTGTGGGATAGATAATTATAATAATTTACTATAAATGACCAAAACTATAATACATTAATTAATTACCAGAACTATAAATGACTTATAATAAGAAGATAATTCAAATTAAATGGTTTAGATTATTTTGTGTTGTAATAAGCTCAATATTTTTATCTTAACTTAACTCTTAACGTCCAAAAACTTCAACATAATAAAATGTGCGTACATTCATTATTACTATTTAATAACTCATTAGTGCATTTTCTATTATGTTTATTTTAAGAAAAGTAAATTTACATAAATATAAAGGCTTAATTATATTAAAAGAAATATGAACTTTTATACTTTTTTATAATTCTATCACATACTTTAATATTTGATAATTTTTAGCATAAACTTATTAATTTATTGCAATGTTATCACCAATTCAAATTCAAACCAAAATCTAACTGAATTTATTGACATGTTAAGCTAGTATTATAAAAAATTAAAAAGAAAAATTCACTTAAACTTTCTTTTAAATTGGGAAAGAGGATAAGATTGGGGAAAAATAAAATCCCAATCTTATCCTCTTTCCCATTCTCATTCTCGATTAGTGACTTTCATAATAAGCAAAACTTTCTTTTCATTAGCTGATCATATCCACCAGCATTATTACTCATCTCAACATTCATGCACTTGCAAAAGTCTCAATACCCACTAGGAAAAAATGAGTTATGGGAGATACAACACGCTCAATTTTTTCTATTGATGAAAAAAATAAGTTTATATTGATTTTTCTTTAAAATATATATATATATATGTTTATTATATTCATCTAATGTGACATAAAAATTTAGATGAATTCTCACTTGAATTTTTCTTTAAAATATATATATATATATATATATTTTAAAGTATCTGATAGAATTATAAAAAAAATACAAAAATTCAACTTCTTTATATATTTTAAAGTATGTGATAGAATTATAAAAAAATACAAAAATTCAACTTCTTTATATATATTGATAATTTCTATTATGAACTTGTTAATTTATTGTAATATTATCACCGATTTAAAAAAAAAATTCAATATATAAGCCTAAAGCAAAAAGAAGAAATACATAAAATTTTGCTATCTCAGTAAATTAGAAGAATTATATTTAATTGATTTCAAATCAATTAAATGATATATAGTTCACCTAATTTGAGAATCACTACTAGAATTTATCAGTTTAGCGACGGATTAAATATTTGCAACGGATTAGGGACTAATTATCAAATTTTAAAGTATCTTATAGAATTATAAAAAAATACAAAAATTCAACTTCTTTATATATATATATATATATAAGCCTAAAGCAAAAAGAAGAAATACATAAAATTTTGCTATCTCAGTAAATTAGAAGAATTATATTTAATTGATTTCAAATCAATTAAATGCTATATAGTTCACCTAATTTGAGAATCACTACTAGAATTTATCAGTTTAGTCCGTCGCTAAAAAATATTTGCGACGGATTAGCGACTAATTCAATCCGTCGAAAAAAGCTCATTACTAAAATTCAACGACGAATTTTATCCGTTGTTTTTTTTTAGCGACGGATATTCTGTCGTTAAAAAATTCTATCGCTAAATTTAGAGATGGTATTGGCGACGGAAAAAATTATCGCTAAATTCAGCGACTGATTATATCTGTCGCTGATTTAAATATCTGTCGCTAATTTGACAATGATTTGTTATATATTAGTGGCGGTTTTTCCGTCGCTAATATGTTGCTAAATTTAGTGACAGATATGTTGCTAAATTTAGCGACAGATTTTATCCGTCGCTAAAATGGCAAGTACTGTTTTGAATTAACAATGGATTATCTGTCACAAATTCATTTTTAAAAATTCAATTTATAATTTGTTGTTTTTTAAAATTTAATTTATATAAGAATATTTAAATAAAAGACATTTTATATAGAAAAAAAAATGTCTTTTAAATGAAAATTTAATAAATAAAATATAAAATTCAATATAACAAATATTATTCATGTTTGTACTGTACATGTATGAAAAAATAATACAAATATGAAAAAAATGCTACTGGATGGGGTCCTGTAGGGGGTCATGGGGCGGGTACTGGGACGGGTCCTAGGGCAGGTCCTGCTGCTGCTGCTGTGATGCTGGAGCAAAAGAAGATGTGTAAGTTGGACTGAAATACTCAGATAGCACCTCTCTGATGATATCTCGGATCCGCAAGTCGGACTGAAGCTGCGTGTGCTGATACTCAGACATCATGGACTCTATCCGATGCTCCATCTGTTGAAGTCATGTCTCCACCAGACTAGGGATCTCTGTAGTGTGGGACCTCGCAGTGGAACTGTTGGACGATCCATGGCTAAAAAAAGTGGGTGCCTTAGCACCCATGCCATATACCCTTCTTTTCTTCTCTCCGCTTACAGCCTGGAGGAATAGTTGTGCGCTGTAGGCTCTGCAGGAGCTGTAGATCCCTCAGTTGGCTTAGAAGCAGACTCTAAAAGCGCTTAATAGCAATCCTGTAATTATGAAATACTACATGTTTTAAACCACATCATTTATGTCCATGTTGCAAAATATATATAGTTTAGTGCTAGTTTGAGTCTTACAGCAACGTCCTGAGACCTCCTGTCTACGAACTGTCTAGCACCATCAGGTGTCCTCCTAGTGTGAATGGCCTCAAACAGCTCAACAGCGTCTGACACTCTGCCTAACTCCCTCTCCTGGAATACAACATATATATATTAATCATTAGTAACATTTTTGGCATAATACTTATATAAATATATAATGTAAACCGAAAAATAGTTATCAGTTGATTTACCAGGCGAGCTTCTCGCTCGAGGAAGGAAATCGACCCTCCGATATGGATTGACGCACTGGATCCCTCACCCCCAGTCTCACTACGCCAATTCGCAGAGGCAGCAGCGCTCTTATTCTGAAAATCTTGTGTGGACCAGTGCGCCATCCATCTAGTCCAGACCTCCTCAAGTACCTTATCTGGTCTCAGACCCTTCCTCCTCCACTTGGACAGTTTGTCTATATATCGAATGCCAGCCTGGGTGTACAATCTCTGATATACCGCGGCTGCAACCTCATCATCCCATCTCCAGGCTTTCTGCATGTTTAACAAAAGAAAGAAAAATACAGAAATTAAATTTTTAATGAAAATCCGGCAGAGTTTCAATTATAAAATGAACATCCAAACCCCATAATTGAGGTCCCCAAAACACCCTGCATAAAAATAATAGGCCAATACACAATAACTGACATATATTGAAAGATATTAACACATTGCTCACAAACACATCACAATAAACTTATCAACATAAAATGATATATATAATACAACAAACACGGCATTCCTTATAGTTAAAAACATATACCCTGAACTCGTCCCAGTAGTAAATGATGACATCATTAGTCACGCTCGCCCAATCATGTCCCTGATCGACGAATGTTTATGCAAAAGTCTTCGATATGGTCCTCGAAGCTTGGTTTGACTGACAGAAATGGCCGCTGCAATTAAGATAATAATAAAACAATACTAAAAGTCAAAAAATAACACTGAAATCCATTGACGATATGCAATAACAAAGTTTATATAACATACCTCGCTACATCATAATCCAGGGGCCGTAGACCATAACCTCTAAGGAGGTCTCTAACTGGTGGTGGTGGAGGTGGTCTAATATAGGACGATGAATACGTCGCCGGACTCCCAACAGATGTACCTAGCACTGGTGCCAAGGGTGGTGGTGGGGTAGCAGCTGCAGAGGTTGATGTAGAATGTGGCGATGGTGCCATGGGTGGCGGTGGGATAGCAGCTATAGAGGTCGATGTAGAATGTGGCGATGGTGCCATTAGTGGTAGTGGGATAGCAGTTGTAGAGGTCGATGTAGAATGTAGTGTTGGTGCAATGGGTGGTGGTGGGGGACTAGCTGCATATACATACGTAGAAGGTGCCGCTAGTAGAATGGGTGGTGGTGGTGGTGGTGATATAACAACAGAAGGAGCTTGTCGGCAGGAAGGCCCTCCAGGTGCCACCGGTGGTCTACGAGAACCACGACCACCTACAGTCTCATCTGCTGGTCCTCTAGCCATCTGCACGCAAATAATTATGCATAACAATACAATACAGTAACACATACAATTACATGTAACATTTCAATGTTTTAAATAATAGTCCAGAAAGAAAATTAACGTAACACTGAAATATTTTATAGATTATATCATTTATTTACATAATTGTAACTATTCACTATCAGTATCATCTAATTCCAACTCATCCTCATCAGTGTCATTTGTAAAGTCTTCTGATTCTATTTCTTCCTCTTCCTCTTCTTCATGGTCATCTTCATCTACCAGTTCAATGTAGCCACCATTGGGATCTATTAAATTTTTAGATTCACCATCACCTTCCACTACTATATAATAATCCTTAGTATCATCTTCTTGAAAAGCGGTTGTTGTACGAACAATGACATCAGATGATGTTGCATCAGGCATGTTATATTCATCTCGTGCTTTTATTTTGCAAATAGCAAGCCAATCAGATCTGTCATGTCTCAAACTGGGGCTCTGACAGTAATACACTTGACATGCCTGAATTGCCAGAACAAATGGCTCATACTTATTGAACCTTCGTCTTTAATTGACCTCAACTAACTTGTATTCTGGATGGACTTTTGTACCCAAATTGAGCTTAGGATCAAACCATTCACACATGAACAAAACCGTTCTTTTTATAGGCCAAGCAGGATACTCAAGCTCCACAACTTCAAGCAACCTCCCATAATAATCGCTTTCATATTCATTATAATTTGATCCCTTTATGCATACCCCGCTATTCATTGTTGCTTTTCCAGACCCGTGGATTTCAGTGTGAAATTTAAAGCCATTTACGAAATATCCATTGTACGAATTGATTTCAAGCAACGGACCTTTCGCTAAATCTTGCAAGAATTGATTATGAACGTTGTTCATGGGGTTGTTTGCCTTCGTGAAAAAAATTAATTATGAGTTTAATAAGTTTAGTTTAAAAAATCTTTACACAATTTCAATTCAACTTACATAATGGTTGAACCAATGTGGAAACTCTGTTTCAAGTTTTGTATCAATGTTCGTCCTTGAGATATTTGGATCGACCATTCGTAATTGTTCAATATAAAACCTATATAATTGGATTCACACAACCACATTAACTTGATGCTCAAGTGTCTTGGATACAAGTTGAAGAATTTATTGTAATTTTTTTTGAGACTTACATTATGAAAAGCTGCACTTCATTGCAATTCAACAAAACATAGGCTCAGGCAGCATCATATTCCTGTTGATTCAAAAATCGTGATTTTCCCTTCCCAAAGGGTCTGCCAGGATGCATGAATATTGATAGATTCCCTTCATAAACAACATTTTGGTCATTAACACCTTCATCATTTCGTGAGGGTCTACG
>CATKHJ010366700.1:0-21483 GCA_949750685.1 Vernicia montana | reverse complement strand
CTTTATTATGTGGGCTTACATATTTAATATAACAATTATATTGACGGGCTATATTATAAGTGGGTTTGGTTTAAGTGATTCATTTATGTAAAACCCATAGACTTCAGGAATTGGTATGGGATTAATGGGTGGATACCCATTGCTGACTCATATAGGTTTAATGGGATCCTATTAGGTCAGTATTTAAAGACTCCTAGGTTATGGTCCCCAATAAGTCAAATCATTCAGCCGCTTTCTATTCTCTCCCCATCAGTGATAGAGAGTTAAAAAAACCTTAAGGAATTAGGGATTTGATTGAGGAAGGCCATACCTGCAATCTAAGCACTCGTTCATCGTTCATTCCGCAAAGGTTCGACTGCTATAATGGATACAGGTTTTTATATCTAAATCTCCTTAGTAACTCTAGCATGATAGATTTTGGGTATTAAAGTATTAAAGAATTATGTGATTATAACAATTATATCACATCATCATTGACTAACAATATTAAAATTGTGTACTCAAAATATTAACGAAAGAAATTTTAAATTTAATTTTATCAAAATAAAATTTCACATCCCTCAAAATGAAATTAAGTGAAATAACGTGATTTTTTTAATAAATAAATATACAGGAAAGAGACAAATTGGCCAAAACAACAAGCAGAGAAATAGAAAAACAAAGAAATTGATCGTGCAGAATTTTTTCACATAAGAAGCTAACAAAAAGCCCAAAATCCAATGAATAAAAATTGTTGTTTTATTTCTTTTAATTTATTTTTTGCCTTAAATATATATATATATTATAACATAATTTTTCACGTCCTTGTCTTTCTTCTATATATATCTTAATTTAATTACACTCACTTCTCCATGTCGGGAATAAGGCCGAGTTTTCTAATTTTTTTTAATAATTCATGTACATAAACAAAAAAGAAAAAAAACAAAAACAAAACATTATTGTTAAATTGGCCGTAAGTGGTATATATATTAATTAGCTTATTTTTATTTTTAATATCATTAGGTTTTATCGTGAGAATCTTCGGTTACGTGGAAAGACAATATTGTTGTCTTTATATGGTTTGCTTTTTTATTTAATTATCTTAATAATTTATCCTCCCACCAAGATAATTAGCATATTGGTTAAGTGATGTATAAACATTCAACGATAAGTATTAATTGGACTAATAATTTCATTGTCAAATTAGGTATATTTGTCTTTTATATAGAATATCATTAATATGTTTAAAAAATTAAAATAATAAATTCAATCCAACTTAATTTGATTGGTTTTTCATTTTTTTTTTAAGAATTTAGAAAATGAGAATTTCGAATTTAAATATCATTCATAATTGAAGATTTTTTTATAAAATTAGTGAAAATTATTAAAAAAAATAAATACCATTATTATATAACTCATAATAATGTTTTAGTAAATAAAAATAGAAAAATAAATTATTATTATTTTAAATACAAAATAATAATAATAATAATAACTTTTATTAATAATTAAATCCAAAAATGTTAATAATTATTATTTTAAAAAAGTGGAGTGAGTAAATTAAATATCTTTTTTTTTTTGAGAATAAAAAATACTAATAATAATAACTTCTAATTGAGTGCAAAAATAATAGAAAGAAATGTGGGGTATAATCTTTCTGCCGAAAGCTCTCTCATTATATAACAAGTGTCACTTTAATTAAAGATTGATGATAAAGAAATTAAGCTTAAAATTATACGCATCATCACTCTTAGATTATACAAAGCATGAGAGTTATAACTAATTATTTTAAGTTATAAGTTAGCAAAAACGTGAAGGTGGGGATAGAGAAATTAATTAATTTGCCATAATTATAGAAGATGATCAATTATAATGATTTATTTAAGATTATTAATTTTCATTATTATACTGTAATCCATTCCATTAGGGAATTAATTCCTTAACCATTTCATAAGAAAAGGATGTTCTAAAAAGTCTTTCTTTAAATGATTGGTAATCATTAGCCTCTTTAGAGTTGGCACAAACATTCTTTTCTTTTAAGTGGACCATTTTTGAAAAACTTAGAAGTATAAAGTAGATTATGGTGTTGTTGCCTAATTAATCTCTTAATTACAAGCCAATACAAAATACTAATTAATTAAGTGAACTAATTATACTTATCAAGATTATAAAAATTAAAAAAACGCTAGTCATCTCTCTTTTCTTTTTTCTCTTTGTTTCTCTTATGAGATTTTTTTTATTCAGCATAAAATTTTCTCTTCTAATTGGTGGCAATTTTTTTTTAAATATTTTTATTTAATAAATATAGATCCTTATAGATATGTTAATCTGTGTATTTTTTGACATAAATTTATTATTATTTATCTTGTTTTTAGTCCTTTTTTTTTTAGGGTTTTTTATTTTTTTTTTATGAAATTTACTTATTGTTCTTTCATAAAAATAGTTTTTTTATTTTCTTGTAAAAGCATTGGATTTGTTATTGATATTCAAACAATCGAACTTATTCAAAAATATAAAGATTATCGATATGTGACTTAATAATCATAAAGCATAACACATTTACCACTAAGTTGAGGGTTCTAATACTCAATCAACACGATTAAAGAATATTAGAAGAAATTCAAGCCATTTTATTTGACGCAGCGTAAGTAAAGAGACAAAGCCAAATTAAAATTTAAGTTTTCTGAATTTTATTTGATACCTCAAAACAGCCAAAACAAGAGGTTTAAATAGGGGCGCCAAAATTCTAGACAGAAAACTGTCAAAAATGGCAAATTCACAATATTACACCATAATAAAATACGGATTAAAATAAGAAAAGTGTCACAGACGGTATCAGAATATGACCAAAAGTTACATTAAAAATAAAAAGTTATCAGAAATAGAAAAAAAAATGCTAATTTAGGGGCCTAAATGAAGAAATTTGGCCGAAAAACGATGTCGATTATCGCCAAAGGCAATGAATCTGATCCGTTAGACCATTTTCCTTTGAATCAAGTACTTGTAGGATTCAAAATCTCAACTGACCCGGACCACTATTTCTTCTGTTTGGTCCGCTGTCTACCCAGACAATTCAAAAACCCTTCTGCAAGCGTCTTCGCATCTTTATTGTACTTTTTATTGTACTTTATATTTTTATTTTCAAATTAAAATGTACTATTTTTAAATTCATGGTATTCCATAAATAAAACTAAGTATTCTTATCCCCATTATTCTGAGACTTTGAAATGGGTTTATTTTGATCCATTTCTATGCTTCAAGACATTAAATTACTCATGATTAGAAATTATGTCGGTTTTAATCTATCAATTTTTTTTTAAAATGATAATATTATCATTGATTTTAAAATAGATATTCGATCACTGGCAAGAATAACAATTTAACTTTTATTTTTTATTTCTAATACATGTGCAAGTGCAAGGTGTTTTAGACAAAAGCTCATTTTTCTATTAGAATAAAAATAAACATTTCATTTTTAAACCATTATAGAAAATTTTTGAGCACTTTCCCTAGTAACACCCAGAAGTCATAAACTGACTCACCGAGTTTTATCTTTATGTATTATTGAAGTTAGGTCCAAGAGAAGAAATTAATTAGCCTGTACACACTGTCTGATTTTATAGGTACATAAGGATTTTTTTTTTTTTTTTTTTTTTAAATTGTTTTGGCTTGGAATTCAGAGATTGCAAGTTGCATAGACATATTTAGCATAATTTCAGACTCAAAACATAGACATACTCTAAAAAAAAAATGAAAAATAGAGGTTAAAATGAGAATTATATATATTTTTTCTTACAGATGCTGGTTGTTAGGGTCTTAGGGGTAGGCAAGGGGGCAACATCTTTCTAATTAATGTTAATGTTAAGAGAATCCTTGTTAATTTATTTATATATCCATTGAATATGTGGTTTGCTTCTCTTTTTCTTTTTGTTGACTGAAAAAAAAATATCAATTTGAATTGTATAAACTTTTAAAATTATCAATAATCAATAATACAAAGATTATTTTAAACTCAACTATTAAAATTTATGATTTGTGAAAACATAAATTTATAAGCGAGTAAATATTAAAATTATTTTGTACAAAACTTATTAAGTCTCACATCTAACTATTTATAAAACTCTCATTATATTTTATAGTAAATCGATGTGAAATTCATTTCATGACAAAGATATTTACTCTCAATACTGTTAGTACTTTTTTTATATTTTCTTATCATTAGATAGAAATTCACGGTTGTAAGAGTCGATTGGTCTCAGATTATACTACTAATCATCTAGATATCTTTTTGGGAATCCAAATTTAGATGGTTTTTAACTTTTTTTTTTAATATCAATTAAATCAATCTTAACCAATTTAGATATAAGTTAATTAATTTACTTGATTAAACTAAATAATAATTACTTATTGATTAATTAAAAAAAAAAAAAAAAACCCTGCAAATTAACCATCCAATAAATTAGGTATTTCTTGTGACTTTATTGATGCTCTGAAAGAAAATTCCCTTTCTAGTGTTCCCCACAGCACAACTTTATTCGAAGATATTGCCCTTTAAAATCCAAATTAAGCTCCTCCAGCTCTTTGGAAACGCATGCGATAACTTTTTCTTTTCATAAAGTCACTTGCACTTTGTTTTCTTTCTTTTCTAAAATCAGTATACTAATAATTAATTAAGCACTTAATTCTCCTTATATAATTACTTTTTTAATTAAAGTAGTAAATTATTCCTTTCATGGAACTTTTTAATGTGTAGATAAGGCTCAACAAAATCTTTTCAGGCTGGAAAGTGAAAATTAATTATCCTTACTCAATTGTGCAAATAATTTTGAAAGGGAATAAACCATAGGATTATGGATATATTCATGAACTTAAAAAAAAAAAAAAAAAACTTAGGGTCAATTAACGCATAAATTATTTCGAGAATGTTTGATGATGTCAAAATTTTGTTTTATTATTTAAATCACTTAATATCTGTTGTTAAGTTGTTTTTATTGATATACAGGTAGTAATACTCATTCCTAAATATCTACAAATGTTACTTATAATTAAAATTAATTAATTTGGTACAAAGAACAAATTTACGCTCATTATTGAACCTTCACGCTCGTTACTACCATACTTTACCAACAATTCAAGTAATTCACCAGCGTTACTATCTAGAGCATTCAAGTTGAAGTAATATTCGTTACCATTTTGTAATGAACGTTACTTTTGAAAATCAAATTGACACTTCCAGTTTAGAGGGAAATTTCACGATTATTACCTGAAAGCCACCAAAGTTACGGAGCAAAGTAACAAACGTTACTAAAAAGTAACGTGCGTTACCTATTGCTTTCAAACAAATATACAGATTACAAAGAGTCATTAGTTGATGATGTAAGCAAGAAAAACGTCCCTTTTTTATCAGAACAATCATATCTTTGTATCTGAAGTCAAGAACTATAAAAGGAAGATGTTTCTAAGTGAAGATTAAGAGACATTCTAAGATATTCAAGTGCTTACAACTCAAATACTGAAGCTTCTAATTTATACTCTGTTTTTAGAACACATTATGCTTCAGCTTATATCTTTTTTGTTCATTTGTAAAAGTTATTGAGCTTAATTTCAATCCTTGTATTAGCTTCATTGTGAGTTTTGAGAAACTTTAAACCTCAAATCATCCTGTAATCCTTTGAGTGTTGGGCGAAATCCCGGAAATGTAAATGGCGAAATCTCGAAGAAACTACAAGTGTGAGAGTTTTGGACGCAAACCCGATTGTAGTGGAATCCAAAATCGAAGATTTAAAAGAAATGGACATAGGAGAATAGTTTGCTCTGAACTACTATAAAAATGACTAAAAGTTCTTTTTTTTTTTTTTTTGGCCCAAATAAAGAAATAAGCTAGCATTAATAGGGACTAAAGTCCAGAAAAGTACATATACAAACTGAGTACAAGGGGGTAGTCCAACATATAACATCTAAAATGGACCCAGGGTCCAATAATAAACTACTCATACAAGGATTTTTTTTTTACTTGGGCTTATAGCCCACAACACAGAATTTAGCCCAAAGGCTGAGAAAATAAATGAAATTACACAAAAGCCCCCAACCCTCCTTTTCTCTGGAGTCCTTCGCCAGTGCAACTGTTTGTGTCGCTGGAGACCTAACCAAGAAAAGAAGCAGCCCATAAAATTAAGGAGCTTTTGTGGCTGAACATATCCCTGAAAATCATTACCTTCAAGCTTCAAGCACAGCCCTCAACTACCACAAAATCTCCAAACAGAGGTTATCTGACAGATCAATGGCTCCTTCCAAAAATTAGGCCTTAGTCTTAGATGAACCAAACCTTTACCAGGTGATTCGGAGCTCAGCATCAAACACAGATCAAGCCATAAAATCACCATTGAGTAATCCAAGCTACAGTTAGCTTTTCCTTCTCCCGCCCACTGACAAGCAGCAAACACTACTAATCTAAAACTAAATCAGTAAGTAAGTCGGACCATGCCGTAAATCAAAGCGACATCACAGCTGATGGAGATTCAACTCTGAAATTCAAAATACCCATTGAAAATTGGAGCAATAGAAAGCTTACAAAAAGCGAAGAACGTCTTATTTAAAGAAAAAGACCAGAAAAAAAACAACAACAAAAAAAATATGGAAATGAGGTTTCCTACCGGTGGCATAAGCCACCGGAGGTAACCTAACACAGAAGCCCAAGCGGCGCACTCAAAGGAATGAGAGAAAAAACGAGCAAAAGCAGCTGGATGCATTTTGACTAAAAATTCTCTATCTCTTACTCTATTTACTTTAATTACATTGAATTCCATAATATATAACATTTAGGATGAATTTACATTAAAAATCTTTAATGTCCTATTCACCCCTTTAGAAGGTTAGCTTTTAACAAATTATACTTTTGAAAATAAATAAATAAATTATTCAATTCAACTCAATCATTAACGATAACTAAACAAAAAAAGTTTCTATAAAATGAGAATGAATAAAACAAAAATAAATTTTATTATTTTCAAAATGGTACATTTTTTGCAAAATTGAATTAATTAAATATACTTTATTATTAAAATTAAATATGTTTCTTTATAATAATAATAATAATAAGTCAATAAATTGATATTATTTTAAATTATTGGATTCAAATGATATCTATCAATTCTCAATAAATAATAATAATAACTTGTAATATACAATAAGAGTGAATTATTCAAAATAATTTATAAATAAATTGAATAAATAAAAAAAATAAGACATTAGATTTATCACTTAAAATGATAAAAATTATAATTAAATAAAACTCTTTTAATAATACCTATTAAAATTATTCATTTTCCTGATGAAACCCCCTCTAAAATTTATTCTCAAATTAGGAATTTCCTTATAAAAAATCATTTGAGTGTAATTATACTAACAAATACTATAAATTAGATCATAATAAAAATAAAATAAAATTATGGTAATCTCTAATTAAAGCCATGGAGCATCTCTTAATTAAATGCAAAACCCCAGTCTAGACATGGCCACCATTTCGGTTTGAATTGGAACTGAACTGTAGCTGATCCAGTTAAAAACCAGCTTGGATCATACTAGAACTAACCGGTTACAAATTGGGACAGGAACCAAAAGGGGAAGGATTAGTCATGGTTCCTCAAATTTAAAGATCGGCTCGAAACAGGATCGAAATCAGTTTAGTTTTCAAAATTATTGCAGCGTTACAGGTGATTCGGTTTTCAAAATTATTGTTATTTTTATTTTTTTAAGTTATTATACTTTTATTTATGTAAGTTATTAAAAAGAGTTATACAAATTCTTAATGTTTTTTTGTCATGTAATTATAATATTAGTTGAATGAATTTTTTTTACATATGTAATAAGAGTGTAATTTTTTATCCAATTAGTACATCTATTTTGTTATAAAATTTCATTATTTCATTATTTATTTGATGTAATAAATTGTGTAATTTATTTTTAATACATTACTAACATAAAATTGGTAAACAATTCAAAGAGATAAAAAAAGAAATACCAAATCATAAAAGAAAATGTTAAGATTTCATTGGTAATGTATAACAAAGAATGAATAAAAAAGAGTAATTTAATATAAATATAAAGAGACTATATATATAGGTTAAATTAAGAAAACTGAGAAGACTATTCTACTATTAAATAAACAATAAAATAAAATAAACCTATATTTCTTAACAAAAATTACACCTAATTTAATTTATATTATAATTTTTCACATATAATTTAATTTAATTTAATTATTAAAAAATTATTTTAACTCAGAACTAATAATTAAACCGGAATTAGAGGTTTCATCCGGTTCAAGAATCGAAATTAAATCATAGACCATGGTTCAAGTCTCGGTTGCACTCATCTTTTAAACTTGAATTGCCTGTCCATGAATCAAAACTGCCGGTTCATGAATGGTGAGCATGACTATGACAGTCACCTATAAATGCACCGTCATTCGGTGCATCAACGTATACTGCCAACAGGACTGGTCGATTTCCACACGTGTTCACGAATTTACCGCAGCCACATGTCAAGAGTGGTCGGATCTTTTGTCCGTCTCCTGTTGTGGACCCTCACCAACCTCAGGTCAAAATGAAAATGTTTGGTTGTTTCTGACGTGGCACTCTCTCTTCATTGGATACCTTTTATGTATTAATATAAATAATTTTTTTTGGGTTTTTTTTTTTTATTTTTTGAGTATTAATTTTTGTGGGGGTTATGCATTGGATAGTGTACATGGTTTTGCGTTGTTGGTCGAATCTATAATTTTTATAGATTATCAGATTTGTGATAATTTTTTTTATTTATAAATAATAATAATGTATTGGATATCCTTTGAACATGAAAAAATGGTTCCATGCAAATTATTAGCTATTAAATTAATTTTTATAGGAGGCAGATAAATGGTAAAAGAAATTGGTTAGAAAATGATATTGCCTCCATTCCTTTTTAATTGATTTTTTTTTTCATAAAGATTAATAAACAATTAATTATATTAAGTTTTAGGAAAAAAAATGACTAAATTACTATCATTAATTATAAAATACTAGATAATATGTGTATTAATTACAGAGTAATAGATAATAACAATGATAAGAATAAATTTAGAAAAAAAATTAAAGTGTTATTGATTTTTTTAAAATGACAAATAATTTAAAAAAAATTCTTCAAAAAACATCAAATTAAAAAAGAATAAATGGAATATTAAATATCACAAACAAGATATGGAATAGTATATACTTGTTTGGTGTAAAGTGTTTTTCACCTGCATGAAATGTCTATCTAAATAATTATTTCAATATTATTTAAAAGAGTATACTCTTTTAAAATACAATTTTTAAACTTAATGCCAAGCAAACTAATAAATGCATAACCTAATCTAACCAATATTAACTGTACTTACAGATATATTTATTCGTTAACTGGAGTTACGAGTTTCAATTTGTGAAAGAAATTATGAATCAAACAAGTTGAAATTTTATTTAATATTTTTTAATAAATAGGTGTACTTCTAGATAAAATATAGTAAGTTCATATATGATTGACTTGGGTAAGAGACTTAGATTCATATTGACTGAAGTTACATATAACCTTAGGGTTGGGGATAAAAAAAGAGGAATATTGAATGTGTGGTTTCACATTCAAACACATTTTTCTCAATGTATTCCATAAGAGACATAAAAAAAAAAAAACCCAAAAAGGTACAAAATCTCATGTGGACCTATTATTCTAATGCAATAGGTCTCTCTTAAAGGGGACATCAAAATCTTGATAGCAAGAAAAAGACATTTTCCCTCTCTTCATCTCTCATGCGCAAGGCATTCTCTTCATCTAGTCATGAGGTGCTTTTGTAGGAATGGATAATTAGTGTGAAGCAAATAAAGAACCTAAGATATGGAATGGGTACATAGATATATATTAGATTCTTTTTTTTTTTTTTTTTTTTTTTTTTTTTTTTGAATAAGCTTATAATGATATGATCAAATTTGTAATATTATAGACAAATAAATGTAATTGACCATTTAGGTTATGGAGACAATAATTAAGTATTGTCTTTGCATGTTTGTTTGGATTAAACTAGGAATGTTCCTCCATACCTTATGAGATCACTCTAGAAAAGTACCTTATTTGTTATATGTTACCTTCATTGTATCTTTCCAACCAAAAATGAATTATTTTAGGTTCATTTTGTATTAGTCAAGATTAATAAAATACTTAATTAGTGCTCTAATCATATCTATTGCTAAAAGTAATGACATTTGTAGTGGCTTCTACTTTAAATTAAATATAACAACACGGATTGGAGCACTTTAGACTTTAACCCAATTATTGATCCTAACTTGGAATTTTAAATATGCTAAGCTCATTATTCCTTTGTTCTCCTAAATTGTGTACTAATAACTATATGTACTAGCCTAATACCAATTTCCAAAGGGATTAAAATGAAAAGGTTTTAAGTTAACTTCTTGTGTGATAGGTCACATTTTAATTCATTAAATTATATATATGGCTTTTATTTTTTCTTAGGGCTGTTTGGTTCACTGAAAAATAAGTATATAATCGGAATCAAAATTGATAATTTCGAATCTTAGTGTTTGGTTCACGAAAAAATGACTCGGAATCGAAATGTGATTCTCCCTGAGGAAATCACCCATTCCCCTCACCTCAATGGATCAAATTCTCATTTTGATGAGAATCAAATCAAACATTTTAACTTTAATCAAATGTACAATTATTTTTCATGTGCTATTTAAAATATTAATATTAAATATTAAATATAATAAAATTAAATATTAACTAAATAAATAAAATTAATAATAAAATATTTTAAATTAAAATAATATCAAAATAATAATAAAAATTAAAATTGTTTTCACAATTAAATATTTAACAAAATATATAATTAAAAGTTAACATATATTTTTAAATTAAAAAATTAAAAGTTAAATACTTATTTAAATTTTTTTACTATTTAAAATAATTAAAATTTTAAATATGATCATTATAATATTTATAAAAATATTATTAACAATATGTATATACATTGACAATTATAGAAATTTATAATTTTCCATTCATTTTGATTCATGTATTTAGAAAATTAAACAGTTTTATAAGAAATCGATTTCAATTCCTTCTATTTTTCTCATTAAACTAAATACTTAACAATCATTCTGTTTCTAATTTTACTCGATTTAATTTCCGATTCCGATTTTGCTTTCTTAGTTTAAATCAAACGGGCCCTAAGTCCAATAAGATATTGAAATAATATGGGCTTTTTCTGTACTCTTTGAGTCTTAACATAACCCAAAATCTTTTTTGTTTAAAGAAACTTTGATAGTCAATTTAAATAATATGGGCTTTTTATTTTATCTTGGTCCAATATGGTAATTAATTTGGGCTATACAGTAAGACAAAACTCATTGTGTCGGTGTATAAGCATCTTGGCCTGGCTCATATTTGATTGTCATTTGTTAAAATTTGAACCCCGACTTTCGATCTATAATAAAAGAAAAATAAATTAATTATTAGGTAAATAACTTAATAACTATTTTTATTTTTAAAATTTTTATTAGTGTTACTTTTTTTTTTTTAATAAGATGTATCATGAATCTACATTGAAATAAAAAATTTATTTTATATCTTAATAATAATAATAGTTGTTAGTTGTTGACAACATAAATTAATTATAGGCTTTAATTTTAATTTTAAGCCTGTAAATATTTTTAGCCCATAAATTTAATTGTTTAGTTGAATTTGGTCATTTAATTAGTTTAAATTAATTAAATAGATTTAGGAAAATGTGTTACCGTAGATGTGAGAAAGTGCAAATTGAGAACGTATCGTTATGGATGTAAGAAGTTATCAGAAAGACTCCTATAAATATAAAAACGAAAAACTTACTAAACTCCGATCAACCAATCTCACAAAATCAGCCAAGGAAATCAATCAAACACAATTCTAATAAATCAATTTCTTTTTCTACAATTTTCTTCAAGTTATAATAGCTAATTCAAGACTTTCAGTACTATCTATTTCTTATTAGCTTTATTTCCTTCATGTTTTGTAATTAAATTTTCACTAAACTAGTTGTAAACTGGTTAATTTTCACAATTAATATAAGTGTTTAGTTCATTCAGTTGTCTTTTCCATTTACTGATTATTTCTTTCGCATTATTAATTTTAATGAATTTATTTTCATAATGAATCTAAGAATCTAAAAATAATTTAATTTCTTATTATTTTGCATGGTAGTAAGATTAAAAGTTAGATCATCAAGTGTTTTAATTTTTATTGTCTTATGTTTTTGAAAATTTACTTTCCTGACACTTACATTATATTTTATTTGCTATTTACAAAGACCAGACTTATTCCAAATTACAGCCAACACTAATAGATTATAGTCACAAATATCAATCATAAGCCTATAAATATAGAAATTGAAATCTACGTAAAACAGTGATGTTGGGTCTTTATACTATGATGACTTCGGCTTGTAATTTGCAAATTCAGATTGTAGACCTCAAAGTCAGCGTTAGAGACTAGACCATGGCCAAGGTTAAGTCTTCATTTTATTATTTTTTTTTTTTTAAATCAAACGACTTGTTCAAATGGTTACCAAAGAACAGAGTGTAAAACAAACTCAACCAATAAATCAAATTAAAACACTCTAATATTTCACTATTAGATGGTAAAACATCAGTTAAGTGTTTAAGATAAGTGTGTATATTTAGAAATTCAATTTTAACATACTATTTCTAACGAATTAAACATTGAAATATAACATTATCGAATTATTTTTCTATGTGATTCTGACAATTAAGTGATCCACTTAAAAATTATTAAAATATTAAACAAAAAAGTTAAGATAATTTTAAAAAGTAAAAAATTTCATTTAAAAATATGAGCAATATTTTTATTTATTTATTTAATAAAAGTTTTCTTACAATTATCATTTAAGATAGAATAGTCGTTAAAATTTTTAAATTAGAGTGAAATTGACAAAAAAAAAAAAAAGAATAAGATATAATTTAAAAAATGCACAAAATTATGGTAAATTAATTATAATATTATAATTAATTTTAACCCAATAATTAATAAATATCCATAAAATTAAGAATTTGCAAATGATCGGTTCGATTTAAAAGCGAACCGAATTAAAATAACTGAAATTGTATTTTTACCGAACCGAATTTAGAGTAAAAAACGAACTAAAAAAGTTCAGTTTGGTTCAGTTGATCTGTTTAGACTAGTTTTTATTTTTATTTTTTTTGCTATTTCTCTTTTTTTTTATATAAATTTAAGATAAAATTCAAGTAAATTTTAATATATATATAGTTCGGTCAGTTTGGTTTTAACCAAAAATTTTTGGATAAAAACTGAATTGAAATTTAATTTGGTTTTTAAATTTTCAAACTGAATCAAATTAAAATTTTAAAAAAATCAAATCGAACCAAACTAATCAGTTCGGTATTAAATTGAACCAAACCAATCAGTTCGGTTTTTTAATTTTTCGATTTTAATTTTGCTCACCCCTACATAAAATTAAGTGATTAATTAACTATATATTATCTTCAATCTTAATTAAAAGCTTCTAATATTTAGTCACAAAAGTATTGGTCTTTTCGGTTAGGAGGTTAAAAGTAGATTAATGTTAGTGGCAAAGAAATAATTAGTATGTTTCAAGAAAGGGCAACAAAGAGGGTACTGAATTATATGGTTTTGGTTTGTGTTTCCCACCAAAATCGCATGGTTGTTTACATGATTCATTTTTTGATTTACCTATGCAAGATAATAATAATAATAATTTTTTTTTTTTTTTTTGTCTTTTCTTAACCTAAAATAGTCTTTTCGGTTGACTGGTTGTTGCGGTGGTTAAACTAAGCTGGCCTTTATTTGTACACATTAACTAAATAAATCCTAAATATTAAATAATTATTTTCAAAATTATCTTTATTACAGTAAAATTATGAGTTTAAATTCTAATCGAAACTAAAATTAATTAAAGCATATGTATTAAGATACAAATAAACCAAAAAAAATACAACAAATACAGAGAAAATTCTCTTTGAAAACTCCCATTTCGACATTATATATATATATATATATATATATATATATATATATAGTGTTTAGAATGCTCAAAATATTAATTAATGAAAACCATTTTTTTAATTATAAGAAAAATTAAATTATTTTTAAGGAAAATAACTTATTTTTTAAAAATAAAAAATATTTTTAGAATTCTAATAAACTTATTAAAAGTGATAAAACCTCTAAATAAATACTACATATTGACATACATTTATTTATTTAAAAAAAGAAACATACTATTTTAATTTATTCACTGATTTAACACCGTCGGTCACTTTTAAAGATAATTTGATTATTGGTACAAGAATTGATACATACCCTGCCATTGTTTCTTCTAGTTCATGTGGAATATTCAGAGAAGGGAAATGAACAGCCAACATGAAGGGAAATAAAATGATTAAAGCAAGTTTGTAGCCATCTCATTTACCAAAAACTTTTGACTTTACACTTCACCACCTTTAAGGCTTTAACGGCTCCTACCCCTTTTTTAATTCTTCTTTTGGATAATTTCATTATTTTTTTTTATTGACACTATTTCTTATTTTATTAAGACATATCAAGCGTATAACATAAATTATAAATAAATACAATATGATCGAATTTTGTACTTCTAATCTTATAATTTACTGTTATGGTGTTATTTATTAAGGATGATAGCGAGGCAGGTATGAGACGGATTTTCTATTATTTGTATCCGTTCCACTAATATTTATTTATACTCATTCTGTCATTCGTCCCAACTACGAAATAGATATATCTAGATATACTTATTTTTATTTTTTTTTTCTTTAAAAAAAAGTATTTAATATTAATTTTTCATGTATACATATATTCATTTATATTTAATTTTTATATATTTATACAATATAATTTATCTTTTACATTAAAAAAAATTATAAATTAAAAATAATAATATTTAAAAAAAATTAAAATATATATATTATATATATAATCGGAGTGAGTTATAATATTACCTACTTCGCTCTAAACCCAAATCAAATTTTAAATTTTAAATTTGCCTCGCCTCATTTAATAAATGGAGTAAATAATATTTGCCTCATTAGAGACAGGACAAAACGAACTAAATTGTCATTCCTATTATTAATTAATGTATATCTATTGAGATGTTACAAATGTATATCTACTTATCTACTCTGCATGGTTACTAAATATTAACTAATTCGTAAATCAGCGTTTTGTATGTTTTGTTATTAAAAAATATTTTTAATTAATGTTCATACAGCATAAAAAGTAATAATGTATAAATATTATTCTAAACAAAAAGATATATAAATATAAATATATTATATATTTATATAAATAATTATTATTATTATTATTGTAATACATTTTTAAGTCGGTCTCCCATCAATATTTTTATCTTTATATATTAATATAAAAATTCAAATTACCAATCACAATATATTCAATGAAACAAAAAAAGAATTATAGAAAAATATAACGAAAACAATTATATTGTAATGTATTAAAAGTATTATACTGTCTTACTTATTTTTTATTTTTTTTTATATTGTCACTTTCATTTTTTTTTCATTTAATTTGTTCAAATAAGATTATTATATGAAAAAAAAAAATAAATCTTAAACTCTCATATTAAATACCTATTAATTGCCTAATATTTATTTTTAATTATTTTTTAAATACTTAAAGTTATATAAAGATTTCAAAAAATTATAAAAAAGATAAATCAAATGGTGAGTATAAAGAGATTTTCAAAATTTTTTCTATACTCGAATTTTAATATATATATATATATATATATATATATATATATATATATATATATAAAAGCTAATGAAAATCTCCTAAAATAATATGGATTATCATTTCAAAACATTACTTTTTTTTTTCCACTTAAAAATAAACTATCCACTTAAAAAAGAAAAACTCTTTTTATAGTTTAACTCTAATGCTAAAAATAAATTTAATTACATTACATTACATTTTATTACAGTCTACTAAATATATCTCAAAAATTAAATTAAATTAATAAGATTGTAAGTGAACCCACTTATCAATTAAATTCATTACAATTAATTTTCCACTTTTAATGTTATGTAATTGTAATTAAAATTCATTTTATATATTTTATGCTTATGCTATTATTATTATTATTATTTTGGTAAATTTGATTTTAATAAAAACTCAAACTCGAGCTCTAAAGTATCACTTTACAACTATTTTCAGTTAAAAAGGGGGAAAAAACAATGCAATTATTACCGAGTTCCACACAATTCTTATCAACAAGCCAGTCATTGGATTCCTGGGTTGGAAGAAAGAAAGGGATGGTAGAGTAAGTAAATAATATTTACCCTGCTTTCTTTAATGTTTTGAATAGTTTGTCCTTGAATTCATTCACTCAGCTAATAGCTGCACTAAAATAAGAATATGAAGTACAACAAAATTATATATAGTTCTTATCAAGTAATATAATTCATAATTGTCTCATTAGCGTTAATGGGTTGCTCCTTGATAGAGTCAACAGTCACCAACCACCCCCACCCCACCCCACCCCCCCCCAACCCAAATTCAAGGTATTCTACACCATTGGTCAAGTAAATACCAAAGACTTTTACTTCCATTTATCATGTCCATTTCAAACAAAAATAAATAAATAGATATTGGCCTCGAAATCCACTCTTCTTCAGAATAAACCCCAAATTAACAAATACTAAAAGAGACAGTAACAAAGTTGAACATGAGAAGAAATGTAAAAAAAATAAAGAAAAGTGAGAACAAAATGCAGAGAGTCAAGATACATTTAGTTACAAACCTGTTTTATAGGGCATTTCCCCTTTCCTAAATCAGCTAAAGACTCCATCAAATGCTAATAGAACAACCAAGTGGATAAAATACATCAAACTGAAAAACACCCATATATAAATATCAAGAAGTTACCTTAAATACATCACACAAACCTAATCAGTTATCAGCACTAGGCTCTATATATATATATATATATAATCAGTGTATGGATTCTATGTTCTTGCTCAGCTCCTCCAGCTTCTTCAGCCTCAACCTCTCACTTTCACTCACCAGCTGCTCATATTTAAAGCAAAATACTTGTTAGTTAGACATTTGAACAAAAAATATCCATATTTTATTGGGAATAAAAAGTGAAGTCCCATAACCCATCTTGTTATCCAGTATAAGGTACATGACAAACCCAAATACAACCAGCCTCACCTAAGTTATATGATATATTGAATGAATTCGGTTTCACACTAATTAGGAGTTGAAATGTCAAGTGTACCTCCGGTTACGCATTTTGCACTCAATACATTATTTACCATGTGGAAGTGACAGGCTCACTAGTTAGGAGTTGAAACCTGATTTGTACCTCTGGTTACGGTAATGCATCTTACACTCAAACATTTACCAATTAGGTTAACATGTGCAAATGATAGGCTCACTAGTTAAAGGTTGAAACCAGATGCTATCCCCGGTTACTACACACCTTATGCTTGAACATTATTTACCAATAGGTTATCATGTGCAATTGACAGCCAACTTGTGGTAAAACAATGATACACATACACACCTACAACTACAAGCCACACATTAACTCAAATCCAGGCTTTCATCACAAATCTGATGCTCAAACTTGTATTCTTGGCTAATCCAAGAAGGCAAAAATATGCACAAGTTATGTGGATTCTACTGTTTATTTCATCTTTTGAAGAAATATGTGAAACATACCTCCATTAATTTGGTTATGAGCTGTACTTTTTCCTTGTTCTTGTCATTGAAAGCTTCAAGAGCATCCTTGTATTCTTTCTCCTGTGACAAAAACATAAATCCAAAACTCAGTGGTCCTTGCTTCTATTGGCCATACAGTAACACAACAAATGAATTATTTTGGCCTATGTACATGACAAAATTTATGGGGCATCATGATTTGGCATGTCTGGAGCTTTACCTTCTTCTGGACAGTATGCCCTAATGGTTTCAATTCTTTGTTCACTGTATCAATCTTCTTTCTAACCACAGCAACTTCTTTCCTCATGGGATCTGCCAGTGCTTCAAGCTCCTGATAGATTTATGATTTGATTAGCTTAAAACAATAACTATTGCTGATAAAAATTGCTAAACTATTATTATGAGATAAAAACCACCCTAATTATATATGGGTTTTGAGCTTTAAAGCTACAGCTTACAAAATATTTAATCAGTCCCCAATTAATACCATAATTGTTTAATAATCCTGGTGTAAACATACATAAAACCCAAAATTAACTAACAAATTTGACAAACTCGGGCCTTAATTTTTGGAAAAAAAAAAATTTGATTATCATTTCCCCTTTTCCCCTTTCAATATTTTAGGTTGAAGAACTTGAATTTCTTTGATTTACAATTTTTATGCTTTAAAAAATTCATGTCCTGTTATGTTCAGATCATGAATTTTAGTTACTCTATAAACAAGCCAAAATAAACAATAAAAATTTGAACTTTTCCCTAAAAATTAATTTAGGGCATAATGAATCTAACAAAACTTCAACTAAAAAAAACAAAAAAATAAAATCAAGAAACAACTTTTATCACTAAAACCCAAAAACAAACACAAAAAACCCACAAAAATCTAAGTAAACAAACCTCACGAATCGTGGCCAAACGTTTAGTCTCTTCTTCAACACGACCCAACTGAGCTTGAACTTTCTCTCTAACTTCCATCTTCTTCCTCTCAATTTCTTCTTCTTTAGCTCTAAAGGTGGAAAGGGCAGACCTTGACATTTCTTCATCTTCTTTCGACATTTGGCTGCTAAAGCTAAGGCTACCTGAGTTTTGAACCATTAACTGATTTTGTTGCTGTGGCTGCTCCATTGTTTGCATCTTCTCCAAGACTCAAAGCTTCAGAGAAACCCTTATTCTTCCTTGAATTCCTCTCTTTATTCTCTCTCTTTCTCTCTGTCTCTCTCTTTCTTTTTCTTTTTCTCCTTTGGGCTGCCCCTCAAGTATTTCTTTCTTTTCCTGTGGTCTGTGGCAAGTGCTTATAAACAAGGCTGGCCGGCTTTACAAAAGTTAGTAAAAGTGCCAACCCAGCTTATCTTTCTTTATGAACCAAAAACATAACAAATTATAATTTCATTAATTTTTTTATTTTTACATTTTTTCTTAATAAATTCTTTAATATTTTTGGTAATTAATGAAATAAAAATGAATTTAAAAAGTTTTGATTTATTGAAAATTTCAGGGTTTGTTTGGTTCAACTTTTATATTAATTGTATTGAGAATTGACAAGGGATTATAGTTTTTTTAAAATAAATTTAAATTTTATTAATCGATAGTGACTGAATATGAATTTTAATAGAAAATGATATGATATTGAAGATCAAACTGATTCGCAAATCGCAAATATTTAACAGAATATCAAATTGTCATATAATTAGTTTTAAAAAACTGCGACTTTTGAACAATGTAACAAACCACTGTCCTCTTTGCAAGCATCTAAAACGCAACAGTTTACAGACATATCACCAAACTTATAACAAAAAAACTTTCAACAAATGAAGATATAACAAAACTTCCAACAATAGAAGACAAAATAACATTTTAAAAAAAATACAATCTAATACAAAATAATAAAATGTAAAATATCATCCTACCAACAGTAAGTACAAATTTACCCACAAGCATATAGCAAAAATGGATATGAGAAGGTGACGACAAAAGTAAGGAGGCAGAGAACGAGATTTAGTAAAATGAGCGTTGAGCGACGGTAGAGGATAACGCGTAAGTAAAAAACGAATGAGTAGAGCCGGTTGTGAATGTGACAATAACAGTATGAATTAGACTATTCATATCAAATCTAACAAAAGATATTGAAATCACCATTAATCAAAAAATAAAATCGACGGTTAGTGAAGATATATATCTAAATGTAATTTTTAATTGTTAAGTGAAGATATATATATATATATATATATATATATATATATATATATATATAATTTTAAATTATTTACCACTAATTTTGATATGTTAATTTGATATTCCCTCCCTTTTTTTATATGACGTTTAAGGTAATTTACATAGAGTAAAAAAATATTAATTATATTTTAATTTTAGAATTAAAATACTAATTTATCCTTAATTAATAGTAATAAAAATGTAATATTTCTATTGTAGTTGAATATATTAATTAAGGTGTTTAGTGTAGTTCAAATAAAGAGTAAATTTGAAAACAAATAATAAATATAGTCTTGATAACTTAAAACGTCAAATAACGATTTTTTTTTTTTTTTGTTGATTTCTAAAGTATCTAAATTTATTAAATACTCTTAACTATGATTATATGTCTAATGTCAAACAGTTTGTTTAAATATACTTTTAATAATTCTTGAGCTACATAATAAGTTAAAATTAAGATTAAAAATGTCCAATGTTCAAACTGAAAATGTGATAAACATTTCCTAAAAAATATAGGATAAACATATTATGTCAAATTTAATAATAATTATATATATATATATATATATATAAACGCCCTTAATTATTATTATTAATTTCTAATGTATCTCACTAAAATTTTTCCTATTTATACACTAATTATATTTCATTCCACATATCGATAGATAAATATAACTACTTATTATAAAAGGATTATCATTTATTTATTGCTATAAAAGCAATTCTCTTAATAAGTTGTAGGTATTTATCAATATTTAAAGTTAAGAATTCTAAAATTTCAAGTTAATAAATTATATAAAATTAAGGAGATTTCAAATCAATAATTTCTAAATATCATATATTGTGTCTTATATTTCTTATATTTTAGTACTTGGTATTTGTTGGAATTTTCAAATATACTTTTTTATTTAAATTCTTAGACTTATTATTATTATTATTATTATTATTATTATTATTGAACAAGAAAATTTATAATATCTTTAATTTCAGAAATTTATAGCATCAATTAAATATTATTGTGGTTATTTAGTTTTTAGTTAAGTGATTAATTTAATATTTAATATATCTGTGATGTTACTAATTTATCATGGTCTTTTATCTCTGTCTTTGAATAACCTAAAATTTAGGTTAGTGAATGAATCTCTTTTTTTTTTATCTATGCAAGTAATTCAATTTTTTATTTATTTGATCATAAGTATTTTTATGATCTTATAATTAATATGTTGATATGAGAAATTGAAGGGTTATGTATTTAATTATTCAATTTGATTGTCATAAAGCTTTTAATATTTTATAATAAAAAGAATTCCCATTATTATAGACAGTTCATACTTAGGCGAATGTTTATGGCTTTATTTATGGATTTTACGTCATTTCTTAATTATTCTTAATATTAGAGCTATAAATTAACAAATTAGTGATTGATTATGTATTTTCATGATAAAATATTTATGATTGGCATATGTGAAT
>CATKHJ010366680.1:0-11770 GCA_949750685.1 Vernicia montana | reverse complement strand
TTTTTTTAAAGTGTGTTAATGCACTTTTTGACATTATTATCAATTTATCAAAATATTTGTAGATAGCAAAAATATTAACTACATCAATCAATTAAAATGTATAAAAATGAACAAATTTTTTTTCTTCTTATTATTAATTTTTTTACCATTGTTAGTTTTTATTATTTTTCTGTATTTTTTTTAAAATTAGTTTTCATTTATTAAAATATATATGATTATTAAGTGCTTATTTCATAAAATAAAAAATAAAAAAATAATTAATTTTATAATAATATTAAGAAGAAATTTAGAATTGTTGAGATTTAAAAAAAAAAATATTATTAGGTTGTGATTTCAAGAAAACTCATTCTAAGAAAATCCACTATCACATATATGATATAAAAGTCAATAGGAGTATTTTTATAATAAAAAGTAGCTGAATAGACCTTTTTTTAAGTTTTTATTTTTGAGAGTATTTTTATAATATATATATATATATTTTTATGTATTTATATAAAAAAAAACCCTTAACTTTACCTATTATGTACCTCAATTTCATAATTTTTCATCATGACCGCATATTGAGATTACTCTCAAATTTCAATATACGCCATTAGAATAACTATAAAAACAACGTGATACTAGAGAAATAGAATAAAGAACATAATCTCACATTATAAAGAAAAAAAAAAAAGTAATAATAATATCCCTTAAAATAGTAAAATAAAGGGTATGTTTGAATGAACAATTAGGAGTTAGAATTTGACATTTGAGTTTCTAACATCTAACCGCTAGGATGAGATGTTTAGTAAATTTATCATTTGGATTAACATTTCAAAAAATCCAGCAGTGAACAGTAGGTTGTTGGGTTTGACCCGACTTGAACCAGTTTAAGCTGGATCAGTCCAAGAACAGGATCCATTGGATCGGACCTGAACATGCAACCGACCCAGTTCCGTATCTACCCAGGATTGCCTCCATGGCGATAGTTTTTATCAAGATGGCAAGTCTTATGCAATTTCTCACACCATAACCCTCTTTATTCTGCAGGTACGTATATTGAAAATCTATAACTTCATGTTACTCCAATGTATATATATAATATATATATTGAAGGTTATACAAAGCAATGGGGAGAATCTAAACTCCCCTGATTCCTTGAACAAAAATATATCACTACAGAAAAAAATTGGCGAAAATGCTACAACAAATACTTCATCGGCTAAGAAGACAAGATTGTATAGGATCAACTACTTAGCAAAGAATAATAATAATAATAATAATAATGATATGATACAGATCATGAGTTCAATTTCAATTTTGTTCTCCACATGTCCCCAATGACCTTCCTAGGGGCTGGATCATTCGGACCTTTGTCCCGCTGTCCAGAGGTAAAGTACAACCATCCATTCCAGAATCCAACTAGTGTAGTTTTCACGCGATAAGGAAGTTTTCCAATCACTGACCACTTCTGCAAACATTAATTTATTACATATCATGTAATTGCATTAGCTATGCCATTTAATGTGGGAAAAAATGAGGGGTGCAGGATGAAGGCCAAATCATTTGTAAAATGAAAAAACTTTGCAATTATATTTCAGGCATCTATTATGCATTAGGACTGCAGATTGTAAGACTAAAATAGGCTCGGCTCTAGCATCAAACTTGCAAAACTTCAATAATGAAGAGCCACATCAGCTCATACAGAAACTAATTAGCTCTAGTGAACACAGAGGTGCTGAGCTTCTGCTAGGTTTTGGTAACTTGCAATCTTCAGTGGTCAATGGTCCCACAAGCCAATACTTGTATGAGTTGCATAATTATAATTATATTTATAGTTGTATATATATATGTATTGAACTCAATAAATATGAAAAAAAAATGCATATATTAGGTTCAGGTCCCAACTGGGACACAGCAGAATGGGGATCTGTAAAATTATTAATCATCCTTTCCCAGACAAACCCCATGTTTTGATTTTGAGATACCATCGTGCTCATGAGTCAAGCCTCATTTATCAGCACCTCCTCTTCATTATTAGATAAAGTTAAAAGCAAAAAGTTCAAACAATCAAAGGCCTTTTTCTCTATGCCTCATTCCATGAGAACAAGGAGTTATAATAAGCTTTAACCAAAACAGGGAGTGCAGTCCAGGATCTACAATCCAAAGTTTCAAAAGCCATGGAGATGGAACACAAGGTATCAGCAACCTTTCAAACAGCAACAATCAAACAAAACATGTATGTGTGGGTGTGTGCACTTACAGCAGTTTCACATAGATATCCATAAAGCAATACATACATCACGACTGTGAGCGCATAAGAGAGAAAATTCTTACCGTATTACTCAGGTTAAACTGGAAGATTTCACCAACCAGGACCATCTTTTTAGTTATAGGGTGCTTCTCTGTGGTGCCTCCAGCAATAACAATGGAATTATTAACAACTGCCCAAGCAAATTCAATGTGAGAATCAGGCTTTGGCATGGGAGGTAAAACTTTCCACTTCATGTCATCATCCAGCATGTAGACATCATCAAATACTACCTGAGACCATAAGATTCATGAGCACAAATTATCAGATATATCAAATGAGGGAGGAGAGGTTAAAATTGCTCAAAGTTATGACATGAAAGCAACACCATTCTATGACAAAATTAGGTAGCATGTGAATTGGGAGGATTTCAGATCAGGATCTACCCAACTTCATTATTTGCTTTCCTTGACAGAGAAAAACATGGTGACCTCTATATCTAGGCACATTGCTGAACTCTGTGAAAATTCTGTCTTACCTTTTCTTCCCCTAGCATTTTGTGATTGCTCTTGTTAATGTGTGCATGTGTGTGCAATTTGTGTGAATTCCACCAAGTCCACTCTCCATGATTTCTGCCCCATGTCTTACCTGCCATTGGACTCAGGCATCAGATGTGGGCCTGCTAAATGCCATTCCACCTCCTAACCCTAACCCATCTAGTCCTTGGTAACTTCTCTATGTCAGTACTAAAGTACAAGCTGAAGTACACTAGCAAAGACTAGGCAAGATGTTTAAGACCTATGCCTTTTCTCCTCCTTAGTATTCTTTGGGAAAAGAATACTAGAGTTGAGGAAGAAAATATAATTGGGAAAAGAATTGGAAGGCTAAATCTGAACCAGGTTTAACAATGGTGAATTCCACAAAACTCAATTTGTCCCTTTTTTTTAATCATTAAACACCATTTTGTAGAAGGGAACTACATGAAAAAACAAATGAATTAAAAAAAAAAAAAAAAAAAAAAAAAAGATAAAATGCATGGAAGTGTTTTGCCTCGTCAGTATAACAGAAATAAATTTTGCTTACACATCACAATAAGGCAAATTAGGGCTAATTTGTATCAAAATAAAAGTTTGGGATTCAGTTGAACAAAATAAAAAATGAAGGTTTCATTTGATATAAGTATAGAGGCACTTTTATCTATTTGGCACTGGATTATCCTAAAGTTCCATTTTTGCCAATATTTGTAAGGTGCCACAACCCCAAAAAATTCAAGTTCAAAGATATTTTACAAAAGAAAATTTACAACATGTTTCTCATAGCATTCACAAAAAAATTTCCTTCATAACAAACTATACTATGTCGAAGGATTATAAAAACATAAATCAATAAATAAACTACCTAGTTATCTTGACTCTTCGCTCCACCCTATAGCACTCACATTGTCTAAGTATACTAAACATTGGTATTACACTTTGATGCCTCAAATTAGGTGGAAGAAAACATAAGAAAAAATGGAAAATGGGTTTTCACCCACATCCAATGGTTATAACTTATTCTAGTAACATAGATGAAGGAATTCCAGAAACTATTCGAAAACAATATCAACTAGGGATAGAAAGGAGAACTAAGCAATAAACAGAAGGAAAGGGAGGTTAAAATGGTACCTTCATTTATTTGGTTAGAGAGAAAGAACAGTAAAATGCTACAGAAAAAGACAAAATGAAGGGTAATTTCCAAATTTCAAGAAAAAGTTAAGTTATGATTTATAGTTGTTAAAGGCGCAACCCAGGTCAAGGCTCACAAAAAGCTAGGCTTAGGACCTCTAGCACAGTTAGGTGGGAAACCCAACAAAGCTATGTGCCTTATTGCCTAGGCACACACCTTTTTCATGGAGCAAGCTAGTAGAAAGGTTATATTTTGACTACCACCATTTTTTTTTTCAATTAAGCAAAGTTTTCAAATCTGTATTATTAACATAAGATTGGGTATTAGTTTATGATTTACATTTATACACTCCAGAAACTAAAAGCAACAATAAAAAAAAAGGAGACAAGAAATAGATAGATGATGTGATATTTTCAGTTGAAAAATTATAGCAAATAAAAAGAGAATTCTACCAAAAAACAAAACAGGGAAGAGAAAATGATGCTCCAAATAGGGTTTCAGCAATCCCCTGTAACCAGTCTCCTCTCTATCTCTTCATTCTGCTCTACTTTTCAATTAGGCCTCAGTTTTTTGTTTTTCCTTTTCTCCAATCTCCTCTCTCTCTCTCCACAAACACACACACACATATATATACATTCTCTCTATTTGTTTTTTAAATCTTTCCCCCAGGTTCTCTCTCTTTTTCTTTCTCTCTACTGTCCTCTATTCTTTCTCTCTCTTGTACTTTGTTTTCTTTCCCCATTGTTCACCTATTTCCATTTTCCCCCTTACTTTTTCCAACTGAATTTTATGAAACCTAGAATAAGTTGTCCCTTGCTCATAACGAGATTGGAACTTACATTCTTCTTGTCTCAAATAGGGATTCTAATATGTACGTCCTTTATTGTTTTCCTTGTTATGGAATATGAATTCTAGTAATTCTAGCAACAATAATTTCAGAAGAGATCTTACAAAAAGCACACACTTGTTAAATGTAAAAGAAGTATTAACTACACATTAGTTGTCTTATTATTGTATGGCACTGATTTTGAATTTTCTAGCAAATTTATTTCTCTTGCATCTCACCTCTCAAAGGTGTGTGCTTGCACCTTGTACCTAGGCTCCAAGACCCCTTTATGCCTTAATTAGTGGGCCTTCAGCCTATGATAACTATGATTAAATACAAAACCATTCACATCTCCGCCCTAACCCCCACTTTCAAGAGGTATCCCTTCACCCTATTTACCTCCATCCATAGTATGTATGGGAATCTTGATTTTCCTGAAGAGAATAAGTATTTTTCATTTCCGGCTAAAATTTATAGACTACTAATTTTGCCTCACATTTTTCTTGAATCTCACAAAACAGGGACCCTTGCAAACTGGAACACCCTTAAACATGAATAAACCAAGAAAATTCACTTGCATATGTTAACCAGGAAAGAACCACTAAAGGTTTGCATAATCATAATGGAGAGAAAATTAGTTTTGTAAAGGTTGATGCAACCTGACAAAAGAAAAGAAAAAGTCACTTTACCTCATTTCTACGAGAGCACTTGAAAATAGGTGATCCAGGTTTAGCCATAAAATCACCTTCTTGACCTCCAATGACAAAAAGCCGATCATCAACCACAATACAAGCCCTACACAGAAAAGAATTTTTTTTTTTAATTAAAAAAGAAATAAAAGCACAAAAATTTTTGCAACACAAATCAATTTTAAAAAATAGGAAAGAAAAATTCATATAAAATCAAGTAACATAATCAAGGAAGAATAGCTTGCTCATTGGACTCGGCAAATTCTGTGCCAATTTGAGTTGATTTAAACCCTAACTTTTTCATTTGGGATAAATTCAAGAAGCTCCATAATCAATCAAAAACATGGAGATACACTATACAGTGTGTAATAAGCACTAAAAGTGCGGCAAGTAGGAATGGGCAACAGCTAAAAATTACACAACCCTGAAGATGTCCCAGTAAAAGCAGCACAGACGAGCAAATAGTTAAAATTTTTAATTAGAATGCCACTAAAGTAATTTTTTGAGGGTTCAAGTGAGCAATTATTCCAAGTTTAAGTCCAAAATAATGCATCGATTACACATCAAACTCTAAAGAATTGAGAGAGAGTGAAAGAGGGAGAGAGTTAATGCATTAAAATGCTATTGGTCAGTAACCCATTAAGTGAGTACTCAGTACCTATTGGTCAAACACAGAGTTGGGGAATCAAACCCCAGCTTCACTCTCCCCCTTGTGCATTAGAAAAGAAGTCATATTTTTTAATGTTTGGCAGAGCATCTCTAAAAAAATAATAAAAAAAAGATAAAAACATTTTAAACTTCTCCATGACTGTTTCATTGGGAAGGTTCAAAATTATGGCCAGTCAATTTGGCAATAACAAAGGCAGTGAAGCAGTGTTAAATTTGCAAAATCATAATTACCTATTGAACAATTGTTTCAAATCAGAAGGCATAGTTAACAACTTACATCAATTAATGCAATACAAAAGAAATAGTCAGACTTCACACATAATGTAGGATGGTCCACAAACCTATGAGGACCCCCACGAGGTATAGGTATCTCTGTCCTCCACTCCTTTTCTAATGCTTTTCCATCTTTTACAGCAAGACTCCAATGCTCCAATCCTGGAGTGTGTCGATTTTCCTTGCTGCCACCCATCACATGGAGCCTACCTCTCCAACGTGTAGTAGCAGGTGCATACCTGAAAAATGATTGTATCAAACACTTTATGAAAGAACTCAAGTAAAATCAGATCCTATTTAGTTTGTTACACGTGTTGGTTACCCAATTAGCTACTTTCTGTTACCATGTAATTCAAAATATAAAAGCATCTATAAGCTGAATTTGAGTCACATGATCAAATAAAAAAGAAACTCATTGGACTCTTCCAGAATTCTCTCTCATCTCCTATTCCTCTCCTTCAAGCTTTACTCTGTCCCAGCAAACTCCTTCTCTTTCCCTCACTTTCTACACAAACAAACAGTATTCTCAGTTTGGATTTGAACTGATGATTGAATTCTTTGATTCAATGAGCTCAAGTCCTCACAAGGAAATGATCCATATAGCTAAAACCCTAACTAGTTTGGACTTAATTGAGCTGAGTTGGGTATAACTTCAATATATTGTGCTGCTTGTATTATTTTTTGTACAATTGGAATTGAATGTTTTACAACCACTTTTACATATATGTCAGTCTAGAAAAAACAATTAGAGAGTTTAGTTGGTAGGTAATATTGATGAAGCTACAGCAAAGGCCACAAACTTAAGCATACCAACAATTAGACATATGTTTGTCAAGGAAAGTATAGAGATCAAAATCTCACATATCACCAAATGCTATTAACCACAAAAAGAACAAATCAAGAAAGAGCCAAAGTGCAGGGAGGGAGAGTAGGGAGAGAGAAAGCAAATGCTGCATATTAAAATATGCCAACAATGACAAAAAAAAAAGTTTGTCCTGAAAAGTTCTGAATTTATATTTGCCAAATCATGAAACACCAAAAAAAAAAAAAAAACAGAGGAAAGGATGGACATGCAAACTACCATGCCAACCATTGGTCCCCAAAACCATCCAATGGAAGCAACCAGATGTAAGAGCTTTGTTTATATGCAGTAAATGCAGTGAATTGTTGCTAGATATTTATAGAGCACTAAAAATAACATTTGAAGGATATAGGTATAGGTACAATGTCAACAAAACCATACAATTGTAAAACATGAAAAGGAACACTTTGCTTAGAACTAATCTGCTCTAAAAGAAAAAATCTTTAAACACGTGAATTTCACTGGATCAACCAATGTTATTCAACAATAACATATAATTCATTCCATCTAGTTTTATACAGGCACATACCTAGGAACTGGTAGGGGTGGCATGTCTTGCCATTGTTTTGTCTCAGTATCTAATACAAATGTACGAGCTGTAGGTCCTCTGCACTGTGGACCATATTGTCCTGTGACAACATAAATGTATCTACCATCCGTCACCATTCCCAAGTGTGAATGTGCCATTTCTTTAGGCATATCAAATCTCTCTCCCCATGTGTTATCCGTAAAATTATAAATATCAACATGTGAATGCACCTGTTAGATATAAACATGGCAAATGAAAGAAAACAACTGGAATATAATTCTATTAACTCAACTACTTGACACAGGAAAGACCACTCCATGTATTCATTGGATCAAAAAATATAATATATATATATATTGTGTTTATAGTGTTCTCAAATAATCCTAATCCATTTTGATATCCTTTACTTAAATTAGGCGAGGTCAAGAGAGAACAAGTTAACAGACAGATAGACTTAAGGAATCTAGAATTGTGATCTAGATTTCAATAGGAGCTCATTTGGGACACACTTTAGTTGTATTGTCCTTATTAATCAAATTTCACTATAAAATTCATTTACAAATGGAATGAACATTAATCAAATTTCACTATAAAATTCATTTACAAATGGAATGAACTCTTTGTTCACTTTTCTTCTTTTTTGTTTCTCAAATGGAATTTTAAAGCATTTAGCACAAACATCTAGCTGTTAAATCAACCAGGAGAAGAATAATACTAAACAAGCCAGAAAAGGTTCTCACATAATCAATTGTTCCATATCCAGCAAACACATATAGAAGATTCTTAATCTGTATCGCAGCCCCGTCTAGGCGAGGTACAGGTGCAGCAGCCATTTTCTCCCACTTTAATTCTGGTGCAGGTAAATCAGCAAATGTTGCTGATAGGAATCTCTCAGGAACATCCTTCTTACTCTTGTCATTCTTCTTCTTTTCTTTGTCAGCTTCTACCTAATATCGGACAAGACTCATGGTTTATTCTAAAGTCTAAGACAAATATGAATTTCTTAATATTTTCAGACATGCTATGAGTATCATAAACTGAAATACATGACACCAATTCAACGTAAACACAGAGAATATGAGTATTACATTGACTTTCTCAGATATGATAGAAAGCTATAGCAACTGCAATCAACAAGACTAGTGACTACCAGTAAAAGCAACTCCTTTGAAACTTGAATCACAAAAATTGAAAGTCTCATATCTTTGTTTCTTTATCATATCAACCTGAGTGTCTTCATGCAGGTACAGTATAAATTGTAATATTTATTTTTTAAAATTATTTCTCATTTTTTAATTTTTTATTATTTAATAATTTTTTAAAAAAATGGGTTTTGACATGGGATACGAGCATTAAAGTCCGTGAGAAACAATTTTCAATAGTTTGAAGTAATGCAGTTGGATTCTGGTTATTTTCAGAGGTTGTCTTCAATATTTTTGTGGCAACATCCTCTAATACTATTTAGCACGTGATACACCAACTCTATTTCTCTTTTTGTCTTACAAGGAAAAATTTGAAGTTACTATTCTCAGTGTTACCAGAAAGACAGAAAACAAGAATAAAACATAATTTTACTCATTCCAGATTCCTTATGACTTGCCTCTGCTAATCAAATGGCATTGTTTTTGGGTACCAGAAAACAAGAATATTTACTGATTTTTTTCTTTCTTTTTTCCCCCCAAAAGACAGAAAAAGTAAGGATTTAAGCTCTTAATTATCTATGTTACAGACTAGGTACTCAATCACTAGTTACTGGCCAAGTGGCTCAAAACAAGTATTTAGTTATATAAATTGTAAGACTTGCATTCTTGTTTTCAGGGGTGGTGGGCAGAACCGAACAACACCACTGGGGAACTCAAAGAGGCTGAGAGGCTATTTGGACCAATTTGGACTGCCAACTTGGTAGGTCTGAGCCATCCACACCAGATGGTTGTTCATCTTTGACGAAGCAAGGCGTCCAACCCAACAGCAGTTCCAAAGCATTCAATCTACTTCTTCATATAACAGTCACAGTTCTAAAGCTATCAAATCTATATATAATCATATAAAACTATATTTATGATCAAATTACTACATTATATATATATGGCTTATTAACTTGGGTTAAGTTCATTCAAAGATGAATTAAAGTAATACCCAAGATTTAAATTAGAACAGTAGCACAAAATTTAAAAAAAAAAAAAAAAAAAAACAAATGCAAGGACACATACAAATCCTAATATAAAATCAAAATTGATGGTAAAAGAACTGAGGACTTGAATACCTTCAATGGTGGGGATATAGTCTCCTTATTTTCCTTTCTGGGGATGACTGCATTGGTGAGAGAATTATCAAAAGCGGCCCAATTGGAGAAATGAGGAGAAGAAACCCACAGATAATTAGCAATAATCCCAAAACCTAACAGTCCCACACACAGTAACACCAATTTTGTGGATTTTTGCTTCCCTGCTGTGCGTACCATTTCATCTAATCATCTACATTTCAAAACACGAAATTTAAAAAAATAAATGAAAGAACAAGAAATTGAAAAGGTAATAAACAATAATAATAATAAAAAAAAAAAAACAGCATATAATAGCTGATAAAACTTGATTAATGATAAGAGATTTAGGGTTTAGAGAGGATTCAATTACCAAAAACATGATCAATTTTATGAAATTCAAAGAAAAAAATTGTCACTGAGAAATCAAATTTTCTGTTTGGAAATCCAATGGAATTCAAATCTGTTCAGTTCACAGTCTAGATATGTCTTGTTGAGTTCACAGTCTGGGTTCTACCCGACCCGACCCGTCCGTCCGATCAAATTGCCAGGCTAGAAGAAGTGTTCCTTCTTAAACCTGGCCCAAACGCTAGGTGATCGGTCAGACCAATTTTGCTGGCGCGTGGACTTATAATCTCCTTATTTTATTTTATTATTCATTTGCTATTATTAAATAAAAATGGTTTGAGTGAAAAAAAAAATATATATATATGGTAAAGGAGCGTAGAATCCTATCTTAATTTGTCCGGGGGTATTTTCGACACTTTACAGGCGATATCTAATATAAATAGAGCTCGACCCTAAGCACCTTTCATTTCATTTTAGATAATTCAATATATCGAAAGCTCTCTCTACCTATACAAGGTATGCGTATTTTCCTATTTTCAATTTTGTCGATTAAATCTCTGTGAATTTTTTTTTCTTCAATTGATAGTCAGATCTGTTGATGTCTCTTTGTTGATAACTACGCCTTTTGATTGATTTGCTGTATCTGATGAATTATTATGTAAATTAGGATTTGCCCTTTATTTTTGTTGTTAATTTTTTCCTGATTAGATATTTAAGATTGATTCAATTTGTTCATGGTGTGTTTTGGAGATCTCATTGAAACCTTCTTCTTCTTTTTTTTAAATATTATGATTTTGCTTTTTTTTTTAGACAATTCCAGTATCATAAATCATTAAAGGCTTTTTAATAATTTAATCTCATGTTTTTATTATTTATTTATCTTTTGAGTTCTTTTATTATGTATTGATTGTGTTTGTTTCTGTATCTATTGAGGGGATGCATAATTTTTTACAATAAATTGATAGTTTTCTATTTTTACCTCATTTATTGTAATTTATTAGAATTTGGTTTTGGAATTTAAGGATGTTTTTATATAGCTAGGTGCATTAATGTGAAATTTATTTGTGGGTTATGAAAGATGTGTTTCTGATCTTATCTGGTTATTATGTGATTAGATGCAAATCTTTGTGAAAACCCTCACTGGCAAGACCATCACCCTTGAGGTGGAAAGCTCAGACACTATTGACAATGTAAAAGCCAAGATTCAGGACAAGGAAGGGATCCCCCCAGACCAGCAGAGGCTGATCTTTGCTGGAAAACAGCTTGAAGATGGTCGCACTCTTGCCGACTATAACATTCAAAAGGAGTCCACCCTTCATTTGGTGCTTCGTCTTAGGGGTGGTATGCAGATCTTTGTGAAGACCCTCACCGGTAAGACAATCACCTTAGAAGTTGAGAGCTCAGACACAATTGATAATG